>JAOTQJ010150875.1:0-71501 GCA_025642045.1 Solanum sejunctum
TTTCCTATTTAAATCCAATTGAGGACTCCCGACTCCAACTTAAAAATGTACGCTCCAATTATAATTAAGCACCGCGACCTACTTAATTTAAATTATGCGATGTTCAACACACCCTTTCCAATTGAACGATTTACTTCGATTCAATTAATTACGGGGTCTAACATAAATTTTTGAAAAATTTGTGATGTGATGTCTTGCTCATTTCTCATCATAATTAAGTAAAATTTGGGTTTAGGTTGTTATAGTTTTCAATACAACATTGTGATATGTTTGGATCTTGTTAATTTAACTTTATTTTTAGGAAATTTGACTGAGAAGTTAATATATATAATATGCATTAACGTTAAGAAATGTAACCTCATTTTTTGGATTGTTTCTTCTTGTTCTAGGAGTTATTTTGAACTTAATTTCTGGATATAAACTCAGGTCGATATAGAGATTATTTATGAGGGTTGGTTTGGTCTTTTGACTGTGGGCCCAATTTGTCTTGATTTTAGTCATAACTGATGTTGTTTCCCATATTTATTGAGATTTTACAGTCAAACCATCTGTATTGATCTTGTTATTCATGTTTTGACAACTGAACAATATCCAAAGACAATCAGGAAAGGAAAATCTTGAGTGGACTAATATGGAGCACAAACAACTGCCTTTTATGTAGGGTAGGCTTCTCTATCCCTTAGAATGAGCTAATATATGTGGATATGGTTGTATATGGATTAGCATTACTGAGTAAATAATGCACATAATGGTGTGAAATGATAGTTACTATATTGAGTATTGTATTAATTGTAGCTACTATACCATTTGAGTATTTGCACTATTAACTCTGAGGGAGCCTAGCAAAAGTTAAATAGGGTTAAGGTCGTGTGACTAGTATGTTTACCTAGCTTGATTCTTGTCTGTGCGTGTGTAGCCTGATGCTACTGACATGTAATACCTGTGAGGCTAGTTATTGACTATACTTTATATAACATATTTGCTCTGATATAGGATTCTTATAGCCTTATTATTCTGGATACCCATTGTACAATTATGGTTGTCTATGTTTATTCTAAGTATTTATGGTTGGCCAGTTTGTGATATACTTGTCTGTAGTTAGATGTGATCCTATATTTCTTCTGTTGCTAAAGATATCTATTTTGTCACTGGTATACTCGCTAAAACTTACTTGATACTGGGAAACATTCCATATTTTTAGAAGTATTAATGCTTGTGCTTCTAACCGGGTACCATGGCCTTGTTAACATAAGGCACGGTAAGGTCAAAACTCCAGTTGCTTATAGATAAGGATGTGAGTTTATTGGGGAAATATATGCGATATTCTAGGACACCCATTAGACTCTTTGTGTGTAATAAGTTATATGTATGACTCAGTTTCCAATTCTTTCTATCTTGTTATGGTAATTGTCATATTACTAGTAAGCTGACACCTTTTTTTCCTTAGTGACTTACCACCTTTATCTATTGGGCTATTGTGTGATTCCGAATGAGTGAGATACCTCAGGTTATTTGTTCTCTTTGGGTCTTAGCCTAGGCTTATGCCAACGTTTCCCGGGGTTTGGTGTACTAGAGCCATATGGCTACATATATACATAGGGTGACTTAGGAGTCCTATAGGATGTAGACCGACACAGAATACATTCTAGAATATAGTAACTCATTCTGTCATGATGAGCGGGATTCATTCTCTTGCGAGGGATTTGTCCCACTATTATATATGTATGTACCAGGATTGGGTATCACAGATCGACATGATACACATGATTGGGTACATGTCTTGACACATGAGCGGGGGTCGAATGCCATGAGCACACAAGAGATGCAATATTCTATACAAGTTCCACCAGGGTACCTTTTTATGCCTTGGTGATGTGTGGGTGAACTTTCTAGCCTTAAGGGGGCCCAATTAGCGTACAAAATAGCTATTAGAGCTTTACACCCTTGTACAACCTAATAACTTGTCTTTTGACTGTGGGATATTAGTAGTATGGTTTCTTTTGAGATTTTGTCAATTAGGCTACTATATACCACTTGGATCTGTCTATTTGGATACTATGATGTCACCGATATGCTTACTTTTGACCTAGGTTCAAATTACTAGTTTTATTATAGTTTCCTTCTGTTGAGCATTCTATATTTGTTATATTTAACTTAGTTGATGACGTCTATTGGGTGCCTTCTTTCGGTACTCAGCCCAACTTTTTTGCATCTTCCCTTAGTGTAGGTCCAAGTACTAGCTGCGGTCATTGAGTTAGAGGGGGAGACTTGGGTGAGAACTAGCAGCTCTAGATATTCTGTACTCTCCTTCTATTTTGGTGGTTGTTTTTTGTAGCCAGACATTGCATTAGTATTGACTTGTATATGTAGGAACTTCTCCTAGTTATATATATTACTATTATGTGTATATGTATCTTACTTGGATCTATAGTAGCTCATTATAGATGACTTCTAGGTTCTGGATAGGTGATATGTTATCAAAGTACAACATAATTAATTCCTAAAGCAAGGGATTTTGTAAGTTCTTAATGTGACTTTTTATGATTTTTATGTGTTTTTGTGTTTTTCTTGCAGAAAAGTTAGGCTCACATGATGTTTGGAGAGAAATTGCAGATTTTGCTAAAGCATAGGACATACGAGCTCACCTACGTGTCGTAGGGTGTTATTGTAGCAAGAAACCGAGACCAAAAATTAAAAATTTGCTAAGTGGAGGTCAATCCTATGAGGTTATCCTATGAGTCGTAGGTCTCACTACGACTCACATAGGTGGACTCATAGCAGGAAATAGAGAGCTAAAACTTTAGACCAAAAGCTGAAGGCTTGGACTTCGATAGGAGCATATGAGTCATAGCCCAAGTAACAACTCGTACTAGTAGATCATACTAGTTGAGTCTAAGATGCAAAGAACCTAATATGAGACCCTGATTATGACTCGTAGGTCACCCTATGAGTCATGCCTGTGAGGCGTACCAGTTGCCAACTGTCTTAAGGTTAGGTTTTATTTGAAAGAGAGATAGAGCTAAGATTATTAGGGGAGACATTGAAAAAGAGCCTTTGAATATTTTCTCAAGAATATTTTAGGGTTTTACCTTAGTTTATCATTTTTTTATGGAAAATCTAATTTTAGGGCTTGCAAATCTTGCCTTGTAACCATTGTTAATCTATCAAGCTTTTGGTTTGCAATTAGTGATGTCTTCATTTTTAATTACTTTGGGTAAAATCTTTAACTATGTTTTGTATTTGCATTCTTGTTGGTTTTGCCTTAGCCATAAGTAGCTAAGCACACACAACTTGGGGTTGTGGGAACCATGGGTAGTTGACTTAAGATGACCTAGGTTTATTGCATTTCTATGATAGAGGTTTTGCATGTATTGTCTATTTATCTTCATTATGGTTGTTGTTTGGTTGTGGCAAACAAAAAACCCTGCCTACTATCACGATCTCGACCAAGGTGGTGACAAATAGGAAAAGGGAAGTAGATGATAGGATTTGATTAATATGTTCTCATCTAATCAACCAAACCTAACCAACGTGAGGTTGACTGGGACAATAGGTAATGATTTGGTATGCCATGGTAGTCGACCAAGCGCGATAGTGAAATTTGATCTTCACCTTCACAAGAGGGATGGAAGAACCTAAGTTACCATCCTGCATGCGAATCTCCAATTGTAGTTATGTTACCTTGGGTAATTGCCTCAATGAACCATGGAGAACACAATTCCCAAGTTATCACTAAAATTGAGTATTTTCCCGCATTGTAGTATAGTATTTATTTTACTCTGTACTTGATCACAACCCCCTCCCCCCTCATTTAGAGATTTTAGTTATTGATACTTAAAATGATTGATAGTTAATTCTCGTAGTCAAGCCCTGTATTCCCTGTGGATTCGACCCTAACCTTTTGTTAGGTGAATTGCTGATAGCGACCCACTTTCTTATTAGAGCTTGAGTATCACAAAAGATTATAGCACTGTTGCTAGGGAATACAACTAGGTTTTGACTTGATTTCACTATTAGTTAGTTCTAGTGTTAATTTCTAATCTATCTTGTATTTTACCTTTATTTTTATTTTTTCTATTTGATTTTAATTGTAGGGTGTACTACGTTGTATGCCTAACACAAGGAGCCAAGGCAATCCCTTAGCTCCGATCAATTTGGAGATCCATCGACTCTTTAGAAGAATGGCTCACATGAATGAGGATATCATGGTTGGGGAAGAAATAAATATGAATGATGATATAGGAAGATAGGATAATCCACCACCAAGGTATAATAGGCCATAACTAAGGGACCTCAATGAAAATGCTTATGGATGGAATTAGTATCGCTTGAACCCTATGGTTATGGATGTTACTGGTGCTATAATATTGCCTCTAATATAGGCAAATGCTAAGTTATCGGTGTCGACTGGATTACTTCAAATTCTCCAAAACCATGGATTATTCATAGGGCTACCCTCAGAGGATCCTCACCGTTATCTAATTAATGTGGTATTTGTTTGCAAGAGTGTCATGGGGACATAAAATATTTCTCATGATGCCATTGGTTTACAAGTATTTACATTGTCACTGACTTGGAATGCAACTGTGTGGTTATCTAAACTTCCTCTAAGTACTATAACATGTTGGGAAGAGCTTCAGAGAGTATTTTTTGAAAGATATTTCCCAAGATCTAAGAAGCTAAAGCTTAAAGATCAAATAAGAAACTTTGAGTAATTGCAGGGTGACTCCATTAGCACAACATAGGAGAGATTTACCAAATGCTTGAGGATGGTCCCCGATCATAAGATTGTTGATGATGCCTTGGTTGATATTTTTTATTTGGCACTTGATAAGAACAGTGAAGCTTGCGCCGACACAATCATGGGAGGGATGTTTCTTAACCAACCTTTTACATTGATAGTCGCAAGGATGGAGCAAGTGGTTAAAACCAATAGATCATGAGGTCAATGGAAGCGAGGTGCGATGAAGACTCTTTATGCGGTCAACACCAACAATGAGCAAGAAAAGGTTAATGAAGAGATCATGGAGCAACTTGCTCAACTTAGTACAAGTATGGACTTGGTCTTGAAGCAAAACCAAGCAAGTGTCAAAGCGGTCACTCACCAACCTCCTAAGGCTTCCATCTATGAAGATCCATTCTTTGGTGAAGATACTTGTCTTATGAATAATCAAGCGGCGGGCTTCTAGAATAATCCTCAAAAGTGTCCAATTCAGAATACTACAAGCAAGGTTCTGGGAATCAAGGTCAGAACTACAATCGTGATGGTGCTTCTATAGATCACCGAGGTGGCTACTATGGAAGAGAGAGGATGCAGGATGCCGAATAGGGTAGAAGAGATGGTAGTAGGAATGGCCCTTATATGCCGCCCCACAACCGTTATGCCATGTAAAGCACTTATAGGCTTGAAGAGATGTTTGACAAGTTGTTAAAGAGAGCCTATCACCAAGATGAGACTTTGAAGGGAATGAAAGAGGATATTTTAAGTATTAATAAAAAAAATAGAGTCTCACTCGACGGCAATTAAGCAACTAGAATAATAATTTGGGCAAGTTTCTTCATAATTGAACCAATGCCAAAAGGGCACCTTACCAAGCAATACGATTCAAAACCCTAAAGATAACTGGCATTGCATAGCAATCATGACTTGAAGTGGCAAGCACACCATAGATCCCCCTATGCCAGTGATTGTGGTTGAAGTTGATGAGAAGGGACTTCGTGGAGAAGTTGTGATTGAGGGAGAAGGTTTGGATATTGTTGGGATGCAAAGAGAAGAGGAAATAGAGAATGACAAAATAAATTCAATTCCAAAGTCTCCTCCTACTTTCCCTTAAGGCTAAAGAAAAAGGAAGAAAATGATAAATTCAAACACTTTCTCTCGATGTTGAAGCAACTATCCAACAAAATTCCCCTTCTAGAAGCCTTGGAGAATATGCCCAGGTATGCCAAGTATATGGAGGATTTGGTGACAAAGAAACACACTTTGAGCCAAAAGTTCTTACAGGAGCTCAAACAATGTAGTGCAATAATGACCAAATGCCTTGTTCAAAAATGTGAGGACCCCGATGCATTCACCATTCCTTGCACTATTGGTGATATTGAGTTTGTGAAAGCATTGTGTGACTTAGGAGCGAGTATCAATCTAATGCCTGTTGTCGTGTTCAAAAATCTTGTTCTTGGCACTCCTACCCCAATAAGAATGCGATTGCTCATGGTAGATCGAATCATCAAAAAAACTAGAGGGAATACTTCTTCATGTGCTTGTAAAGTTGATAAATTAATCTTTCCTGCAGATTTTGTGATCCTTGATTGTGAAGTCGATTTCGGGGTGCCTATTATTTTGGGATGACCATTTCTATCCACTGGGAGAGCTCTCATGGATATGGATTTGGGTCAATTTATATTTAGTGTCAATGATTCCGAGGTAGTGTTCGACATTAGCTAGTCAATGAAACACCGAGATGAATTGAGGAGTGAGGTTTGGTTCCTTGATAATTGTTGATAATGAATGATGAGTAAGTCGAGCCACGACGTTAAACAATGCGCTTCTTGGGAGGCAACCCAAGCATTTTTTTATGTTTATTGGTTTGTTTTAAGTGTGTTTAATGATTGAAAATTTTAGGTAGTAGGTTGTTTGTTTGTTTTAATTTCAAATACATTGGTGCATTTCTAATATTTTGAAGATTATTATATTTTGAGACTTGGTTTGTAGGTGGAAATTAAGAACTGAAGATGTGAGACAATAATACTTGGAGTAGCCTCTACTAGCAGGCCTACTAATCGTAGTCACCATTATGACTCGTAGTCATGCCTCATTGAGGGAAATAGTGTGTATAAAAAGTTGGCATATACACTACGAGCCAACATTATGATTTGTAGGATCTTCTATGAGTCATAAGTGGGGTTCATAGTGCCCAGTACAGCAGGTATTCCTATAGACCCCCACAGGGACTAGTATATCAAGGCGACACGTACTATGGATCCCAGCCTGATAAAGGATGATGAGAACCCATTGGTACTACCTCATGTAGCTCCTCCAGCTATCCCAGATCCATTCCTAGTTGAGCCTCAAACTCAGGATTTGACTCTAGCTACCACCGATACTACTCCAGCTGCTATAGAGCCTACACCAGCCATTGAGATTGAGTTCATGCCATCCTTCAGTACTCTAGCACCAGTAGCGTCTGTATTATAGGTTAATTCCATTATCTCTGTTGTTGCTTTTCAGGCACTATTACGTAAGATGGCTGCAGCGGAGTCTAGGCTATAGGCTTTAGCAGCACAAGTCACACCTTGGGTCAGCCAGACCATTAGGGACTCAGATGAGAGGATGAATCCATTTGCCCATGAGTTTCTTGATGAGAGAGCTAGATCAGTGGATGCTCGAGTTAATGCTTTCGAGGCAAGAGTCCAACATAAGCTTGAGGGTGTTTGGCTTGCTGACACAAGCGAGGTGGCACAAGAGTTGGTCAAGTTTAAGGCCTACATATTATAGATGTGAGCAACCCCAGTTGCAGCCTTAGAGGTAGCACCGGTAGGTAATGAGGTGTTTGACTGGCTAGTTGACTGCACGCATGCTCATGGGAAGAGGCCCTTCGAGATAGATGATCTAGAGTTGAGCTGGAAGAGGCCCACACCTGATGACCCAACAGCCCAGAGGAGGAGCCGATACGAGAGTAGGTGGTGCAAGAGTCAATCCTGTTGGCGGCTATGCAGAGAGATAGGGAGAAGCAACCTTCACATGGAAAGGGTAGCTTGCATATAACTACAACCTAGGTTGCTGAGGAGGAGGTCGTGACCTAGGACACTGCAGACAAAACTGATACTGATGCTTGAGCACCATGATTTTTGATCCTTTTGACCCCAGTTCTTATATTTTCTTTATGGATACTTTGTTCCTTTTGTTAGACAATATTTTTATTATGTTGGTGTTTGGATTTGTCTAAATATTGTTAGATGTTGTTTTTACTTATATTTTGGATGTTAGTTTTTGATTTTTAATGTATGTATGTATATATATATATATGTAATTGTGTTTGGTTTTTCGTTTTTGTCTTTACTTTGAGGACAAAGTATTCTATTTTGGTGGGGTGTGGGAAGTTTCGGATTAAGGTGAAGTCTGAGTACTCTCGAGTCCATAATTTCTCCTATTTTTGATCCCAAGATTTTGTTACTGTGTTTTTTTTCCTTGTGGACATTTGATTTTCTATTGAACTGGCATTTATTGGGTAGTGTAGATAGTTTTTAAATACATAGTAGTATTATCCATGGGCATATACCAAGTCTTTAAATGCTTTTTAAATTCTGATGCAAAATTGGATACCCTCAAAAATGTTTTGAGATTATGGTTATTGATGAATTCATGCATTTTGAGTATCTAACAATGTTTTTTCTGATAATATGGAGGTAAGTTGAGGCTTGAAGCATGATCTGTGAGTCTATACTTGATTATGGGTGTAATGTCATGTGTGTTGTGAGCTTATGTTGTTGTATTGATGCATCATTATGGACTCAGAACTTGCCTTGTTAATCTAAAAGTGGTTTGGTGATGTAGTTAATTGGAAATGATCTTAGGCCTTTGTTCTTTTAGTGAACCCACTTTTAGCCTAAACGACCTACCAAATGAGTAAGTGAATCCCTTGTTCCAGGTTTTTGAGCTTCTCACGTACTCATTCTTTCTTGACATCTTACTAGCTTAACCTTGTTTAATGAAATACCTTGATATTGGCCCTGGTCTATCCTTGAACATGTAAACCTTGATTGAGGCTAAAAGTCTAAGTTGAGTGTGGCTAAAAATGGTAGTCCTGGTTTGGGGAATAGATATTGTGCACTTCAACTCATCCAAAAAGACTAAGTTTAGGGTAACACTTATTGTGGTTAAGTAATAACAATGAGGTGGTATGGGAAATAAAGAATGAAATAAAAAACTCATGAGTGGGGTAAAGAAAAAGAAAAGAAAAATGCCTTTAGTTGAGAAAAAATAGCAAGAGTTGAGTTCAAAAATAAGGTACAGCTGAAAATAGAAAATAAACACTCGAGAAAAGCTCGAAACATTGGAGTAAGGGTGGATTTAGTAAAAATGTTTGGGTTATCAAAGTAAAAGTGTTGGTAAACATAGTTCAAGGATAGCTTATAGTACTACTTGCCTAAAATGCCATACCAAAGTCCCCTAAACCTATGTTACAAGCCCTTAAGTCCTAAAGTGATTCAAATCCACTTTGTCACTAAGCCGGAAGATGAGTACAGAGGCAAACCTGTGGTATTAGTCATTTTGCATGAATCTCATTTGTGAGAGTGAAAATGCTTCCTCAGTCCCTGAATTCTAAATGCCTTTTAAGTGAGTAAGAGGGACTTTTTTCTATTAGGAAATCTGCACTACTTGATTAGCATATGGCTATACTAGTGATTGTGGATGGTTGATGCTCCTTAGCTTATCATAGTTGAGTTGCCAGATTCATCATCATGTTTTTGTCGTGCTTACTAGCTTTGCAATATGTTTTTAAAAATGATAGTTGGGTACCTGGATTAGAATGAATGATGTATGTGTCATTAGTATAACTGCTATATATTTCTCAATGTCTGCGTAGATTGAGTTACCACTTGAGGACAAGCAACAATTCTTAGTTGAAGGTGTTGATGTACTATCAAAGTACAACATATTTGATGCCTAAAGCAGGGGATTTTGTGAGTTCTTAATGCAACTTTTTATGGTTTTTATATGTTTTTGTGTAGTTCTTGTAGAAAAGTTAGGTTGGCATAATGTTGGAGAGAAATTAAAGATTTGCTAAAGCATAGGACATATGAGCTCATCTACGAGTTATAGCACAAGCTACGAGTCGTAGGGTATTATCGTAGAAAGAAACAGAGATCAAAAATGAGAAATCTGCTAAGTGGAGGTCAACACTACGAGGCTATAATATGAGTCAAAAGTATCAATATGACTCATATAGTTGGATTCATAGTAGGAAACAGAGAGCTAAAACTTTGGATAAAAAGCTAAAGGCCTGGACTATGAGAGGAGCATACGAGTCATAGCCCAAGTAATGACTCGTACCAGTGGATTGTAGCAGTTGAGTCCAGGATGCCAAGAACCTAATACGAGACCCAAATTATGACTTTTAGGTCACCCTATGAGTCATACCTGTGAGGCATACCAGCTGCCAACAATCTTTTCTGTGTAACTTTTAGGGATAAATTTGTAACTACTTAAATACTTAAGGTTAGGTTTTATTTGAAAGAGAGACAGAGCTGAGATTTTTGGGGGAGACATTGAAAAAGAGCCTTTGAATATTCTCTAAAGAATATTTTAGGGTTTTAGCTTAGTTCATCATTTTCTTTTGGAAAAGCCACTTTTGGGGATTGCAAATATTGCCTTGTACCAATTGTCAATCTATCAAGCTTTTGGTTTGCAATTGGTGGTGTTTTCATTCTTCATTGCTTTTGGTAAAATCCTCAACTATGTTTTGTATTTGCATTCTTGTTGGTTTTGCCTTAGCCATGAGTAGCTAAACAACCATAAATTGGGGTTGTGAGAACCTAGGTAGTTGGATTGAGATGACCTAGGTTTATTACATTTCTATGATTGGTGTTTTGTATGTATTGTCTATTTTCCTTCGTGATGGGTGGTGGTGATCAACACCAAACCCTTCTTACTGTCACGATCTCGACCAAGGTAGTGATAAATAGGAAAAAGGAAATAGATGATAGGATTTGATTGATGCATTCCCATCTATCAACCAAACCTAACCAAGGAAAGGTTGACTGGGACAATAGGTAGCATTTAGTTGGCACGCCATGGTAGCCGACCAAGCGTACTTGTAAAATTTGACCTCACCTTCACAAGAGGACTGGAAGAACCTAAGTTACCATCCTACATGATAATCTCCAATTGTAGTTATGTTATCTAGGGTAATTACATCAACAAACCATGGAGACCACAATTCCCAAGTTGTCCCTAAAATTGAGTGTTTTTCCGCATTGTAGTATAGTGTTTATTTTACTTTTTCCTTGAATCACAAAAACTCCCCATTTAGAGGTTTTAGTTATAGATACTTGAAATGATTGGTAGTGAATTCTCATAGTCAAGCCCTATATTCCCTTTGTATTTGACTCTAACCTTTGGTTAGGTTAATTGTTGACAGCGATCGCTTTCTTGTTAGAGTGTGAACATCATCAGTAGGTAGTGCTTATGTTATTTGGGTATTAGTAGTGTTGCTACATTTGGTGATTCAGGATAGGTATCTTGGGCTGGGGTTGGCTTGCCTATAGTGAGATCTAACAATACCATCATGACCTTAAAATTCAGGTCATGACAAGTTGGTATTAGAGCTTAGGGTTCATTGGTCTCATCTGTACAGAGTTACTATCTAGTAGAGTCCTACAGATAGGCATGGAGGTGTCCGTGACTTTTCTTTAAAAGTCTATGGGATGTTATGAAACATGCTATGTTGTTGATTCTTCTTATATGATATTGTCAATGGTCCATATATTCCTAGAATCTGATTTGTTCGTTCTTTCACAGATATGCCGTATAGAGATGAGACTTCAGATATGGGTAGGGTTACACTATCAATCCCATATAAGGAGAAACCTCCAAATCTCATTGATGTTGCCCAAGCTACACCTCTTTATTGAGGCCAAAGGGTTGTTGTCAAGGTATAGAACCTAACCAAGGTTAGGGCCGAACCCAAGGGAATATGGTAGACTTAAAAGGATTCAATTTTTCGATTCAGGTTTATTAACAAACTTATCTCCCCAAAAGGTGGGGTTTATAATCACTCGTAAAAATAACTCTAAACTAAGATGAGTTAGTATCACCAGATAACCAAATTCTTTTCTAGTGAGTAGTAAGCTGAATAGTAAGTTATGTTCAATAGACCCTTTGGCCCTGGCAAGAGGTGAATTTCACTACGTGATTTGGTCTATCCCTGTAGTGTGACATTACTAACCCTTACCTATTGTCCTAGTACAACCTCCCTTTGGCCTAATTTGATTGATTAGATGAAACATCAATTGAATCCTGTTAATTAATATCTATTCCTATTCATTATTACCTTGATCCAGTCAGTAACATTAAGCGAGTTCTGACATTGGCCACCGTTAGAAAATATTCAAAATGAAGAAAATTAATTAATACATGCATGCACACTTTTTCAAGAATTATGAATTATCAGATTTTACCTTGTTACTGCTTCATGGTCCCCATAAACCTAGTTGTGGATTTAGCTACTCATGATTTATGTGAATGCAAAACTCATGAATTGGAATAACATCATAGAGAACTTACATAACTGAATTAAGCACAAGAAAATCCAAAGCTTCAATGAGAATCACAAGGTTGTAATTAGAAGATGAAATTAAAGTTTACAAGTTTTTTCAAACTCTCCAATGTTTTTCTCTACTATCTCTTGCTTCTCTCTAAGGAATATAACAAGAAAAACCTGTTTATAATGTTTAAAATACAAATCCAAAATAAAATAGAATAACTGGGTTGGCAGGCTCCACGAGGTGCTCTATAGGTTGTATAGTGGTTTATGGCTCATAATTGGGCTTTCGTAAATGTTGCTTCAATTCTAGAATTGGCTTCCATAGTACCCCTTTACGGCTCCTAAAAGATTCTAGAGCTCATAGGGCATTTCGTCAGATGAATTTGCTATAAGTCTTCACTTTCTGATTATTATGGTATGAGACTTGGTCTACGACTCGCAATGTGTTTCATGACTTGTCTGCATGATCGTAGACCAAAAACTTGAAATCCAACCTTAACTGGAAGTCCACATGAAACCTCCTTCGCGGCCCGTAGAATCCTCGATGGCTCATAAAAGGTCTTGTGGATCCCCAAAATCAGCAACTTCTGTATATTTTGCCCAAACATTGTGCCAACCCTGAAATCCTGCAAAACAAACACAAAAACCCATAAAATCTACTAACATTGCATTGAGAACATATAAAATTTTAAGTTTTATGCATTAAACGTGCTGCATTTTGATGGCATATCAACACTGTCAACTTAAAATGATTATTTGTCCTCAAGCGATAGATTCAATCTATATAAGTCGCATAGTAACACATAGACCTCAATCTAATGGCATACATCTCATCAAACTTAAGAATAGATACCCACATCACTTTCAGAACACTACTAAATAGCTATCCAGCAAACCAATATAGACTAATGCATATGACAATGTAACTATGACAAGTAAGGTACTCTCAATAAGCAATAATCACTAAATAAGTCTAATGTTAACAATGCAATGCAAGTGCCCTCACAGAAAGAAGTTTCATATCTCACTCTTAATGATGTTCTCATTTATAACCTAGGGACTATGCAAAATCACTCACTCTCACAAAAGATATTCATGTATTATGCCCAATAACATATGCTTACCCCTATACTCATGACTAAGACCTTCGACTACTTAGACTAGGATCACTGGCATATATCATAGGCTCAGGGGGCTTTGGTATGATGTTTTGGGAACATAGTGACTAAAGGCCCTCCTTGACACTACATTTTTCTCCACTTTTGCCTTACCAACACTGTTACTTTCATTTCCTTCTCCTTTTCTCCTATTTTAAGCTTTTTCGGGTGCTTTCTTTTCATTTTTTAGCTTTTTGCCTTGTTTCTACACTTTATTTTTCTTTGTAGCTCATAACTAAGGCATTAATCATTTTTCTTGCACCCAATACATGATTTTGTTTTCTTTTTCTATGTATCATTAACTTTTCCCCTCATTTTGTGTTTCACCGTTATACCAGCCACCCTCAACTTAAGCTTTTGACTTGAGTTGAGGTGTACATTATCTATCCTTGGAACCAGAGCCACTTTTTGTAGCCACCCTCAACTTAGGTATTTTACCTCATCAAGGTGCACATTGTTCAAGGAAGGACCAGGGCTAATTTCAGGATTTTACATCTAATAAGACTATGCCACTTAGGTTTTTACAAATAAGAGTTATATGTCAAGCTCAAACTTTAGGATCAAGGGATATTCTGCACCTTTGGTTAGTCATTTAGGCTAAGTGGCCTGTTATGAACAATGTTCGAAGATCCTTTCCTAACCAACTAACCTAAAGTCTAAATCAAAATCAAAGTAACAAGACAAGTTCTAAATTTTAACACATTTACATGAACTAGCAATTTAAGATCACAATCATATGACATAGATTGCCTTATCCACACGGACTCTCAGATCATGCTTGATATCTCAATTGAATCGTCACTTATCAGAACAAGTACTATCAACATACTTAAACAAGTATGGTTGCTATCTAGACTAACTAATCAAAAATTTGGTGGGTATGATTTTTCACAAAAAGAATAAAACCATACATATGCCACAAACATCAATACTATATGCTACAAATGCTACCTAAACATACTAAACATGCCAAATCAACAAAAAATAAATATCCATAGGGAAAAAGAAAACAGGTAAGAACCCTAGGATTTAAAAATTAGGATAGTTATAGGCCAAGGCTACTCATACTTCACTGAGGCCTATAACTACCCACATCCCATTGAAAAAGAGGTGCATTGTCCTCAATGCACACTGTCAAAACAAAATAAAGTACTAGGGTCAAAAAATAGACATGGGCACCTAAGCGTTGGTGTCTACCTAAGGTTACCTCCCAAGCAGCACCTAGTTTATTATCGTGGCATGACATAGATAACCTTAGTACTCAAACTTCCTCGAGTGTCCATGCTTCCTTATCAATAACTGTGGAAGGATCGGTTGTTATCTCCTCATCGCTAGTTATAACCATCTTACACCTTTTACCATTATTTAGTTTTTGCACTGTGTCATTAGGCATTATGCCCTTATGGAACTAATTGAGTTGAGTTGATATTTGTCCAAATCATCATTCTAGCCATTTGATCGAAATAGGATAGGATTCAATTTTCTAATTTATGTATGCAATATCGACCTTAATCTCCCCCAAGGCCTCATTCTGTATGTCAACCTTCCTCCCTAATTGGCCAAGCATCTCAATTCTGGAATTGCTGGTACTCATATCATACTTGTGGAGAGGCACATAACGACCGCTCCTGTAGCCATCTTTGTGGTTTCCTTTTACACATCTTTCTTGTCACCTCTGCTTAGTGTGGTAACTTTTCTGGATACTTCTAGTCCTAGGTAATTCTTGCATCTTCTTCATTAGTATCTCCATGTTAGTGTTACTTCGAGTGAACATCTATATGATCTCTGCATTTATCTTTGCTTGTTTTGGGCTTATGCCGAGCATACTCGAGTATTTGGTGGGAAGCTTATTCATGGTCTCCCACATATGATTCAATTTAGCTGCAATATCTAGTTGCTCAGCAATCTTTATGAATGATTGATCTATGATTGTGCCCCAAAGATAATGTTGGCATATGCTTAACTATTTGTATCTATGGCACTGTAGAAGATCACTACCAAGATTTGTCGGCAATTTCGTGGTCTGAGATACTCCTCAAACACTTAGTGAACCGCTCCCATGTAGTACTGATAGAGTCACTAGGAAGTTTCTCAATGTTGTTGATTTGGTCTTTCAACTTTAGTTTCTTCGATCTTGGGAAGTACCTCTCCAAAAAGGCCCTCTACAACTCACCCCAACTTTATCTGTCAGATATAATGAGAATACATGAAGTCCTACAATATCTATAAACATATTCTATGTTTCCATCATACTCTTTCAGACAAATACAATGTTATGTAGATTGCTATATGGATCTTTTAATGGTAGGCTTGCTAATAACGGATAGTTTTGGTGCATTTGAAGCAACCCACTCGAAACCATAAACTTTGTGTCAGTCAGTAGTCGTGGTAATACAATAGCTCCAGTAACCTCCATAGCCATAAGGTTCAACCAGTATTGATTCCACTGATAAGTGTCAGCACTGAAGACCTGTGGCTGTAGAGTAATATCCTCAAGAGGAGGTGGGTTTCAATGTCGGCATTCTAATTCTCATTCCAATTCAGAACTACATTTTATGTGTTGTTGGTGTTACCTTAGGTCGTTCTTCTCAGTCTTCTCTATATCTCTAGGTCAAATAGAATCAAGGGTATACCTTGAGTTCACGTGTTGGGCATACACTACACTTATACCCAAAAAAGAAAAACAAAACCAACAAAAAATATAAAATATGGTAAATAAGGATTAATTCCCAAATTACTTGAATTAAACAAGTCTAGCCGTATTCCCCAGCAATAGCGCTACAATCTTGATGTCGCCCAAGCTACACCTCCTTTCTGAGTCTAAAGTGGTCATTGTCAAGATATAGAACCTAACCAAGGTTAGGATCGAACCCAAGGGAATATAGTAGACTTAGAAAAATTCAATTTAGAATTCAGGTTTATTAACTAACTTATCTCCCAATATTGTGGGGAGAGGGGGAGTTTATAATCACTAGTAAAAATAACTCTAAACTAAGACAAGTGTTTAATCATTATGAATAGAAACTATGGTATTATGTTCTCCATGATTCCCTAACTTATTATCACCAGATAACATAATTATTTTCTAGTGTGTTGCATGCACAAAAATATGTTAAGTTTACCAAACCCTTTGGTCCAAGTGAGAGGCAAATTTCACTATATAATTTGGTCATCCTTGCAGTGTGAGATTACCAGCCCTTACCTATTGTCCTAGTAACCTCCCCTTGGACCAGTTCAATTGATTAGATGAGAAATATCAATCAAATACTATTAATTAATCTCTTTTTCTATTCATTACTATCTTGGTCCAGTTAGTAACATTAGACGAGTTCTACCATTGACCACCATTAAAAAACTTTAAACCATTAATATACCAATCTTCTAGGGGGTCTGCTGACTTGATGTTTTGCTATTGTATATACTTAGACTGTGTTCTCTTCATGGGATACCTGAGGATGAAAGTACTGAGATTTTAGAACCACAATATGAACATTCAAAAGGTCTTACATGCATGCACACTTTTCAAGAACTATGAATTATCTAATTTTTACTTTGTTACTTCTTCATAGTTCCCATAACCCTAGTTGTGAATTTAGCTATTCATGATTTTGTAAATGCAATACTCATGAATTTTAATAAGATAATAGAGCACTTATACAATTGAATTAAGTACAAGAAAATTCAAAGCTTCAGTGAGAATCACAAGGTTGTAATTAAAAGATGAAATCAAGTTTACAAATGTTTCTCAAACTCTCTAATGTTTTTCTCCACTAACTCTCACTACACTCTAATGAAAAGAACCTAAAAACTTATTTATCATGTTTAAAATACAAATCCAAAATAAAATAGAATAATTGGGTTGGTAGGCTCCACGAGGTGCTCTATGAGTTGTATAGTGGATTATGGGTCATAGTTGGGCTTTCGTTAATTGTTGCTTCAATTTTGTACTTGGCTTCTACAATACCCTATGTCTAGTAAAAGGTTATACAACCAGTAGGGGGTTTCATCACATGAAATCTCTCCAAGTCTTCATTTTCTGATCCTCAAGGTATGAGACTTGGTCTATGACTTATAAAATGTTCTACAACTCAACTGCATGTTCATAGACCAAACTTCTAAAATTCACCCTTCATTGGAATTCCACATAAAATCTCCTTCACAACCCGTAGAATACTCTACGGGCCCATAAAGGTTCTCGTGGATCCCCAAAATCAGCAACTTCTGCATATTTTGCCAAACATAGTGCCAACCCTAAAATCTTGTAAAATAAAGACAAAAACCCATCAAACCTACTAACATCATATTGAGAACACATATAATTCCAAGTGCTAAGCATCAAAAGTGTTGTATTTAGACAACATATCACTCATCAAGCAAAGTCAAGACACCCTAGCTCCTCCACAACCTTGATAGTCACACTTGAGTTCAAGCGGTTATTGGGAAGTTCTTAATAAAAATAGGAGCTTTACAGCAATATGAACACTTGCCCCTTTTCCTCCTGCACAAGCACCAGCAACATACATGATTCTAGAGGCTTCAATTGCACAGCTAGAGGGAATTATGCTCTTTTAGGACCAGTAGTTACTTGGGTACTTTCTGAGGTTGACTTCAGTAAGGTTTTCAGAAGTGCCAAAAGAGGATGCATAGGAGTTTCTGACCGCATGCATGGAGAGGCTACTGTCATTGAGACTACTAGAGACCAGGTGTAGAGTTCATAACTTATCACCTAGATAGGCCATCTAGACAGTTATTACGAACTCAAAGGGATGCCATACCAGCTGCTGCCTTGCTTATGACTTAGAGTTTACTAAGGCCTTCAATGACCAGGTTCTGCCAATGATCTTCATGGATAGGCATCGTGATCAATTCTTTCAGATGGAGAAGGACCAAATACCAATGTCACAGTATAAGGCTAGATTCTAAGTGCTCCACCAGTATGCTACAACTATTTTACTAATTATGGAGGAGGGGATTCATTATTTTGTGTATGGCTTGAGGCTACAATGATGGGAACATATTCATTGGTGACTTTAGGATGGTCTTTTCTAAACATTATTGATCAGTCTCATTCTTTGAAGTCGTTCAGTCATGAGGTCTAAGGGGTAGCGATAAGATACTTGACGTGAGAGAGAGTTTAATGGGTCAAGATCAGGTTTTAAAGTGCTGAATGATAGGCCAGTGATGAGATTCCGACAAGTTCAAACAAGTCACCCATTTCAAACACCACTGCAGGCATATGAGTATAGCCATCAGGGCCCAGGTACTTCCAATTGCGGTGGTTTTTCTTATCCTACCAGGCGTAGATAGAGAATTAGTAAAATTGCTATATCAGGGCTGAGTGGGTCATCTTTTACTAGTAGCAAGAGTTCTAGGGCTTTCAAACCAAGACATTAGTGTTATGATAGCAAGGACCTGACTACTTGAGGTTGTGCTGAGTGTGGGTTACAAGATGATTGGATCAGGGAATGTCTGGAGCATAGGACTACTTGTGCAACTTCATAGGATGCAAGATCAACCCCTTTACCCAATAGTCGAGGCAGGGTCAGGGATGACCAGTATGTGGACTACAAGGATAAGTATAACATCTAGTAAGGTACTAGGTACCCCACTAAAGGTGGCAGAGTAGGAGGTAGAGGTGATGTTTAATGTAGGAGATATCAGGACTATTTTTATATATCCCCAACATGAGCAAAGGTCGAGGCTTCAGATGAGGCTATTACAAGTATGGTTATTGTGTCTCAACAGTCGACTTCAGTATTATTTTATTTATGTTTCACCTTTTTGATATGTGTTTTTGTACTTACTTTTTGCTCAGGCATGAGTCTCAAGCCTCTTTCATCTCGAATTTATGTATTGACCCTAGTGGAGGATTCACTAGTGGTAGATCAGGTGTCCAAAGTATGTATGGCTACTCTTCAAGGGTTTGATACTTGGGATGATTTGATATTGGTTGATATGCGGGATTTCAATATTATTCTGCACATATATTGGTCAGACCCACATCATATGGTGTTATACTATTATGCTAAGACTATTACCTTGGTGATACTAGCGATATCCATATTAGTATGGCGAGGGTCTATGAGTCAATTACCGAATGGTGTTATTTTATATATTTAAGCTCAAAGGTTGGAATCCACAAGTTGTTCAGCTGATTTAGCTCATGTTCGTGATGTGATAGTGGAGACTCCTTCTATGGAGTCAGTGCATATGATTTGTGAGTTCCTATACATGTTTCCTGTTGATTTGCCTGGGTCTCCACCAGAGAGATATATTGATTTTGTGATAGAGGTTGAGCCAAGCACTAAGCCCATATCTATTCCATCATATCTTATGGCCCTATTAAGCTTAAAGAGCTCTATACTTAGCATCAGGATTTGCCAAATCTGGGTTTCATATGTCCAAGTGTTTCTCCCTAGGAAGCCCCTGTCCTATTTGTGAAAAAGAAGGACAAGACTTTTCAAATGTGTATTGATTACCAATAGCTGAATTGGGTGATGGTAAAGAACAATTATCCTTTACCACATATTGATGATTTATTTAATCATTTATAAAGGAAGTAGTATTTTCTAAGATTGATCTGAGATCAGGTTATCACCAATTTAGGATTCAGGAAGAGGACATACCAAAGACTACATTATGGACTCATTACAGGTATTATGAGTTTCTAGTTATGTTGTTTGGGCTAACTAATTCCCCAGTAAATATTATAGACCTGATGAATTATGTATTTTGGTCATACCTAGACTCTTTTGTTGTAGTTTTCAATGATGTCATTTTGACACATTCACCAAGCCGCGAGTAACATGCCCATCATCTTTAGATTGTGCTACAAATACTGAGAGACCACAAATTATATGCTAAATTTTCTAAGTGTAAGTTCTGGCTTGAGTCTGTGACTTTCCTAGGGTACGTAGTGTCCAAATGGTGTATTATGGTAGATCCTGCAAAGATTGAGGAAATTTATGGCTAGCCTAGGCCTACTTTTGTGATAGACATTCAGAGCTTTGTTTGGTAAGCAAGGAATTACAAATAATTTGTCAAGGTATTCTCCACTATTGCTACCCTATTGACTCAATTATCTTGTCAGGGTATACTGATTACATAGTCCGAGAAGTGTGAGACTAGTCTTCAGAGGTTAAAAGAACTGTTGACACAACACCTATTTTGACCCTTCCTGTGAAAGGAGAGATTTTCGTTGTATATTGTGATGCCTTTTATATCAGTTAGGTTGTATATCGATATAGAGAGGTAGAGTTATTGCTTATGTCTTTCATCAATCATAGGCCCATGAGCATAAATACCACATCCACAACCTAGAGTTAGCGGCGGTAGTGTTTGTGGTCAAGATCTGGAGACACTATTTATATGAAATCCATTATTATACTTATACAGACCACTGGAGCTTCTAGTACATTTTGACACAACTAGATCTAAATTCCAAGAAGAGGTGGTAGATTGAGCTACTCACTGATTATTCTCTCTTTATTTGGCATCATCTTGGCAGGGCAAGCATTATAGTAGATGCCTTGAGCCAGAAGGTAGTGAGTCTGGGAAGCCTAGAATATTGATTACATAAGAGGGACCTTTAGGTTTGGAAATCTAGTCTCTAGATAAAAGGTTAGTCATATTGGACATTTCAAACCCTAACCATGTAGTGGCCTTCATCAGGACTCAGTCTTTATAGGTAGATTAGATTCATACCCAACAGTTTGAGGATAAGTCACTTGTTCCCCTCAGAGATAGAGTTAATCAGGATATTGGTGGTTAGGCTATGTTGATTTAGATGGGGTCCTTAGATTTGGCATGCAGTTGTGTGCTCCTAGAGTGGGGGATTTGATAAAACTAATCTTGCATGGGGCACATGACTTCAGATACTCTCTACAACTAGGTGTGGTGAAGAATATCGAGATTTGAGGCAATATTACTGGTGGAATGGCATGAAGAGAGATATTGCTAATTATGTGTTGTATTTTCTTAGTTGCTAACTAGTATAGGCCACCACCTGCAATCGGGATGGATGCTCCAGTGATTAGCCATTCCTATGTCTAAGTGGGAATGTGTGACTACAATATTTATTGCGAGCCTATCTCATACTTCTTAGGGTTTTAATAATATTTGGGTTATAGTAGATTGATTGACTAAATATGAACATTTCCACCCCCTCTGTTTTGCCTTCAATATTAAGTGATTGGCTTAAATTTACATTCAAGAGATAGTTCGATTACATGGGCTGGCAGTATTGATTATATCTGATGGAGGATCCTAGTTTACCTCCAGCTTTTGGAGGGCTTTTCAGTGAGAGTTAGGCACCTGGATTGATTTGACCATCCCATTCCATCTCAGAGAGATGATCAGTTTGAGCGCATCATACAGGTCTTCGAACATATGCTACTAGCTTGTCTGATAGGGTTTGGAGGTCAAAGGGACCAGTTTTTGCCACTAGCTGAGTTTTTTTGTAATAACAACTATCATTCCAGTATTCATATGGCATCATTTAAGGCATTATATGGTTGATGATGTCGTACTCCTGTCGGGTGGGTTGAGTCTATAGAGCTAGATTTGTACGACATAAACTTACTGTAGAATGCCTTAGCTAGTGTCTGAGTTATCTAAGATAGATTGAGGATAACTCAGAGTCAACACTAGAGTTATGCCAACTGTAGACACTGATTTTTGAGGTTTGAGGTAGGAGACAAAGTGTTTCTAAGTATATCACCCTTGAAAGGGGTCATGCAGTTTGGCAGTTGGGGGAAGCTTAGCCCTCGATATATACGGCCTTTTGAGATTCTAAGATAAGTTGTGCCATTTGTATATGAGTTAGTCATACCTCCATCTTATTCTACCACACAACCTTTCTTTCATATGTCAATGTTATGACGGTATATTCCAGATGAGTCGCATGTCCTTCAGAATGATTCAGTTGAGTTAGATGACCATCTGACCTTTATTAAAGAGCCAATAGTTATTCTAGATAGGGATATTAAATAGTCATACTCAGTAGCCATACCAATAGTTAAGGTTTAGTAGAGTCACCAACCGATCGAGGAGGTTACTTGGGAGTTATAGGCACACATATGGGAGCAGTACCGCAGCCTATTTGAGTCATCGGGTATGCCTTCATCTTTAGTTTTGTCGAAAAATAGTTCTCTTAATGGGTATGTTGTATTGACCCTTCAGGTTATTTCCATGTTTCCATAATTATTTTATTAATTTGAATATGTCTATAACGGCCTTGGGCTATTTTTGACTAGTTAGGACTGTTGGTATGGTTGTTGGATGAGTTGTTTGTGATTTGTGTGGCTTTTCCATTTAAATAGAAAGTTACAACTGAAAAAGGACTTTAGTACAAATGGTCTTAGAATGGAATTCTGATGGTTCTATCAGTTCTGCAATGGCTAAACTAAGTTAGGAGCGTGATTAGCTCGTGATTTGGGGGTTCTGCGATGAAATTGCAAAATCAGTTCAACTCTAAGTTAAAAAATGGTTCTCAGAAAAAACCTAGGTCAACATGCTCCAAATGGAATTTCTATGGCGTGGTCAGCTTTGGAACACCGAATATAGCCTAGAACAACCTTTCTTCGAAATCTAGGTACTTCTGAGTATGTTTTGACCCCATTAGTTCTTTTATATAAAATTAGTCGAAAAAAAGTGGTCCCCTTATTTATTTGTAGAAGGCTCTGTTAGGAATCTTTACTCCATTGTTAGATATGGAATGTTAAAATCCATGTTGTTCCACATTTTATTCACATAAAATGGACATCGAATAGACTGGGAATGCCTTAGAGAAGTTTTACACTTAACTGGTCTAGCATAGCTGAAGCATGAGCTCTGCGTTCGCAGAGGCTTGCCCACATGCATGAAACCTAAGACCACCAATGCCCCGCATTTGCATGGCCAAGGGCCACATTTTCGGAGGCTTAGTATGTCATAGATGCGCGCTCATGATACCCTTTCCAGCATTTGAGAAATCCTAGCACATGCGAGTGCCCCATATTAGTGTAGGAATATGGTAGGCGATGTTGCCAGCCTACAAAAATGCTGTCATGAGGAAATTGCAAGGGTAAACTTCTACAGAGCATAAAATTTAGTACATAACACTGATTGGCCTATGTGGATCCACTAGCCAAGCCTATAAGTGCTCCTATGGTTACACATAGTTAATAGGCCAAAGGGTTGTTTCTAGGGTTCCCTTATCCAACCCCACCTCATTGCCTCATTCAATGCTAAGTCCTCCCACAGAATCTTTTAAAACATATACATAGTCAAATTATGACTCTTAGAATCATAAGTAGCAACTTCAAGAGTAGCTCGAAACTTAACAAACTACTAAGTGAGAATCGTCCTTTTATCATGGAGACCATTATAAACATCATTAAAGGTATTAGCAACACGCTTATATCTTTGACAAATTGTCAATTCAAAACATTTCTTTTGTACCCTACTTTTCATCATATATAACATGAATGGATTGACTTTAAACTTAGTGGGCTCCATCATAAGTTAAAGCATTCATAAATCATGAGGTTCATGCATTATATGGGAAATTATGCTTATTTAAAACATGCAAAATAGCCCACATCTTAACGTTCAAGGCATTAACAATTGGGGTCATCACCCTTAAATCAAAATCATGAAAACGCTAGGTATAACATCTCATGGTAATATTAAAAGCAAATTATAACATAAAATATCATGAAATCATCATTAGCATGACAGTAGTATTTAAGAAATTTAAAGAGAGGATAAAAGCTTTGAATATAGAACTTTGTAGGTGAAAGGAGACTCGCAAATCTACTCATATATCTTAGGTAAAGTCTACGAAAAAGGAATTTACTATTATGGAAAAGACCCCTTGAAAACCCTAGCCTCCTTAGCTTGTTCTTGAAGAGGATGAATGCCTTAGGTTTTGTGGATGAATGCCTTAGGTTTTGCGACACGCTAGGGGCGCAGATCAGTGTCAATTTTTCCTGGAATTTTTGTTTTGGCCTAAGGCATTGAGGTCTTAGCCCTGTGCCCACCTATGCGTAAGAATACATATTCTTAGCCATTTTTCAACTCTATATCACTTAAGACATTCTCAAAACTCTCTCCAACACTTAACCAAATATTTCATCCAAATTTAAATGTCTCAAGCTTAATTCTGAATCTCAAGAACTCCATTCAAGCTCCAAGTCTCATTCAAGTTTAGATCAAGGAAAACCCAAACTCAAGGTATGTGGGTTTCATCCATCGAGTCCTTTCACCCATGGAGCCCAATCTTCTTTTTTATGAAAATTGCATATTTTCAAGTTGTATTATCTGTGGGTATCTCTTATTACAGATTTTGATTATAAATTATGTTGGGATTTGATGAAATGATGATCGATTATGCATGTTTAACTATTCCAAGCTTATACTATAAAATAGTTTTGCCTATGGAGACTATGAATGTTTTGGGCTTTGAAACTATGATTTATTATGAGATTTGATGATGGATTTCAGAGTATCTTGCATAACTATTTTACTATGTGTTTGTGGGTGGATTTACGTTGAGTTTTCTCATATTACTTTACTCTTGAATTTGCAAGATTTTAAATTAGCAATACACACCCGCCAAGTGATTGATAAAATATCTTAATAAGGATTCTTGAGTTATTAATGGTCCATTCATGGATTAGAAATCTGATGATGATATGATGATAAAAGAATTATATGTATGCATTGAAATTTTGAAAACTATCTATAGTGTTGTGAGTTGACCACACCTTGTTGGGGGGTGGCATGCCCAGTCACCTTGTTAAGGGGGTGTCAAGCCTCAACCACCTTATCGGGGGGTGGCATGCCCTACTACCTTGTTGAGGGGTATGTACCTCAACCACCTTGTTAGGCGTAGTATACCCTACTACCTTGTTGAGAAGTATGTATATCAATCACCTTCCAAGAGGATGGCATGCCTTGCATTACAAGTAATAGCTTGCTTGGTCTATGGTTATGGTCTCTTCCTACACATATAATCTATATTTGCAAGTTATATGATTTACAAACATGTTTTACCTCAAACATTGATGATGCATGCCATATTGGTATTATATTTATCCATTGATTATGAGTATGTATTTTGAGTATGTTGCCTATGTTTTATTGCATTGAATCCTCTATATTAAGTACATTCAAATGTACTAATGCATACTCCTCCACGTAGCTAGTTTGGTGCTTTGGAATATAAGCTTTGGTGAGTCCTCAAATCCGGGGACACTAACTATGCTACTCTTACTTTGATCTCTCTTTATGCTGAACATTTAATATTATGAGGGTTACCCGGGAAAGTGTCTTGTCCCCCGCTCCAATCTATGTTTTTGGAGGTGTTATTGGCACAATTGATGTACTTATGCTTTGAGCTTAGACTCTTTTATGTTTTATAAATATCAAGACTTTTCTTATTCCTTTTTTCCTTATATATATCTCCTGTTATTGTTATTTTACTTCTGCGATCAAGATTCTATGATTGATATGATAAGAGGGTTCTTTGGGGTTCCTTCGGGTTCCTCATTCACCATGTCAAGTCTTGGCCCTAGGCTTGAGTTATCACAAACTTATCAGCGCACTAGGTTGTTAATGGTCCTCGAAATCAAACACAATGGGTCGATTAGAGTTTTGTTCATGATTGTGAAGTGCACCACAACTATGAGTGAGAGCCTATGAGATATTTTGGGACTTGTTTTCCTTGTTCGTGATCTAGGTCGTGCTTTAGAAGTAAGGTAAGGATTTTCCTCTAATGAATGTTCTTTACTTTTCTATATGATGCCTATTCCATGAGAAAGACTAAAGAGAGCTCGTTCACCAGAGGATCAATCGACCCCTCCTGCTCCTCAAGCTCCTCAAGATAGGGGAGTGACCTGTGATGAGTTTTGGGATACAATCACCATGTTGGCTCATGCTATGACCAACCAAATCAACCAAGTGGCCCAAGCCCCTCATGCTCCTACACTGGCCTTGAAATGAGGTATTTTACTAGAATGAACCCACCAAAGTTCCATGGGTCCAAGATAGATGAGGATCATCAAGAATTCATTAATGAGGTGTTTAAGGTATTGTCAACCATGGGTGTTAACTCGGAGGAGAAAGTGAAGTTGGCGGCCTACAAACTCAAAGGGGTGGCACAAATATGGTTCACTCAATGGAAGATAGAGAAGGGGAATGATAATGTTATCAATTTGGAAGAGTTCAAAGTGGCATTTCTCAACCAGTTCTTACCTATTGAGCTAATAGAGGCAAAGATGATGGAATTTATGAATTTAAAACAAGGGTCTATGAGTGTGAGAGAGTATGCCCTCAAGTTCAACCAACTCTCCAAGTATGCCCCTTAATTGGTTGTCGATCTGAGTTCAAGGATGAACAAATTGATGTCGGGTATATTCGACTTGGTTAATAAGGAGTGTTGTACCGCCATGTTAAGTAATAGCTTTCTTGGTATATAGTTATGGTCTCTTCCTGCACATGTAATCTGTATTTGCAAGTTATATTATTTACAAGCATGTTTTACCTCAAGCATTGATCATACATTCCATATTGATGTTATACTTATCCACTGGTTATGATTATGCATTTTGAGTATGTTGCCTATGTTTGTTGCATTGCATCCTACATACTTAGTACATTCAAACGTACTAATGCATACTCTATACCTACATGATGTTACCATATAGGAACCAGAGCACTTCCCAATCATCTTTCACTAGCTAGTTTGGTGCTTTGAAAGATAAGCTTTGGTGAGTCCTCAAGTCTGGGGACATTAGTTATGCTACTCTTACTTTGATGTCTCTTTATGTTGAATATTTGATATATGAGGGTTAGCTGGGAAAGTGTCTTGTCCCCCACTCTAATCTATAGTTAGAGGTATTGTTGGAACAATTAATGTACTTATGCTTTGTGCTTTGACTCTTTTATATTTTATAAGAATAAAGAATTCCCTTAGTCTCTTTTTCCTTATTTATATGTCTTGTTGTTGTTTATTTTATTTCTGCCACCAAGGATGTGTGATTGATATGGTAAGAGGCTTGTTTGGGGTTCCTTCAGGTTCCTCATTCACCATGTCACGTCTAGGCCCTAGGCTTAGGTTGCTACAAACTTAGTATCAGAGCACTAGGTTGTTAGTATTCCTCAAAATCCAACATAACCCAGTGATTAGAGTCTTTTTCATAGTTGTGAAGTGCACCACAACTATGAGTGAGAAGCTATGAGGTGTTTTGGAAATGCTTTCCTTCTTTATGATCTATGTCATGCTTTAGAAGTAAGGTAAGTCTTTCCTCTAATGAATGCTCTTTTCTTTTCTAGATCATTGCCTATTCCAAGAGAAAGACTAAGTAGAGCTCGTTCACCTGAGAAGCAACTGGCCCCTCCCGCTCCTCAAGCTTCTCAAGATAGAGGAGTGGCCCATGATGAGTTTCGACATGCAATCATGATGTTGGCTCATGCTATGACCAACCAAATCAATCAAGTGGCCCAAGCCCCTTATGCTCCTACACCGGCCTCGAGGTGAGGTATTTTACTAGAATGAACCTACCAGAGTTCCATAGGTCCAAGGTAGATGAGGATCCTCAAGAATTTATTGATGAGGTGTATAAGGTGTTATAAATTATGGGGGTTAACTCAGAGGGGAAAGTAGAATTAGAGGTCTGCCAACTCGGAGGGATAGCACGAATATGGTTCACTCAATGGAAGATAGATAAGGGGAATGATAATGCTATCCCTTAGGAAGAGTTCAAAGCAACGTTTCTCAACCGGTTCTTCCCTAGTGAGCTAAGGGAGGCAAAGATGATAGAATTTATGTATCTAAAACAAGGATCTATGAGTGTGAGGGAGTATGCCCTCAAGTTCAACAAACTCTCCAAGTGTGCCCTGAATTGGTTGTCGATCCAAGGTCAAGGATGATCAAATTTATGTCGAGTATATCTAACTTGGTTAATGAGGAGTGTCGTACCACTATGCTAATAGGTAATATGGATTTGTCCCTCCTCATGACATATGCCGAATAACTAGAGGGTGAAAAACTTAGTAAAAAGAGAAAATGTGGTTTAAGAAGGCTTATTTTGAAGGTAGATTCTAAAATTCCATTGGTGGCCAGTTTCCTCAAGGCCACAAGTTCAAAGGTCAAGGGTCTTCCAATGCTACTTATAGAAAGTTTGCTAATGGCAACCCTATATGCCAAATGTGTCGTAAGTGTCATAATGTCCCATGTTTGAAGCAAACTAATACTTGCTATAGTTGTAGTGAGGTGGGTTATAAGGTTATTGCTTGTCCATATGCTCAAAACCAAGGTAGAGATGATCATCCATAAGGCAAAGGTGCAAATGGGGGTCCAAAGAGAAGAGGAGGCCAACAAAGGAGTGCTCTAAGGCAAAATAGATTCTATACTCTTCAAGAGACAAAGAGGTGAATGAGATGCCTAATGTTGTCATCGATATGTTAAAGGTTTATAATATTGATGTATATTCTTTGATAGACCCATGTGCCACTCTTTATTTTATTACTCCTTTTGTTGCCAAAAGGCTCCATGTTAGCCATAAATTGTGGTGTGAAACTTATGAAGTATCTACCCTCATTGGTGAGTCCATTGTTGCTAATAGTCTATAGAAATTGTCCATGTTCATTTTGTATAAAATCTTTCCTTGTGATTTTTTGAATTAGATATGGTAGATTTTGATGTCATTGTTGGGATGGATTGGTTGTATCCATATTATGCTTCTATCGATTGTAGAACCCGTAGGGTTAAATTCCAATTCCCTAATGAACCCATCCTTGAGTGAGAAAGTTATAATGTGGTGGTCAAGCATAGATTCATTTCTTTTCTTAAAGTCCAAAAGTTGATTTCTAAGTGGTGTCTCTCTCATCTTGTGAGGGTTAGGGATTTTGATCCAAAGTCCTTCCTATAGAGTCGATTCTGGTGGTTAATGAGTTTCTTGATGTCTTTTTTAATGAACTTTATGGTGTTACTCCCAAAAGAGAAATAGACTTTGGTATAGACCTCCTTCTCGACACTTAATTTATTTCTATTCCACCTTACCGTATGGCCCTAGCGAAATTAAAAGAGTTGAAGGAACAATTGAGGGATTTGTTGGAGAAGGGTTTTATAAGGTCTAGTAAATCACCTTGGGGCAAACTGGTGTTATTTGTGAAGAACAAGGATGGTTCTTTTAGAATGTGCATTGATTATTGGCAACTTAATAGGGTTACCATAAAGTATAAGTACCTTCTACCGAGGATTGATGACCTTTTTGATCAACTTCAAAGGGCTAATCAATTTTCTAAGATTGATCTTTACTCTGGGTATCACCAAGTAAAAATGAAGGAGTGTGACATTTCCAAGGCGACTTTATGGACTAGGTATGGGCACTTTGAGTTTTTTATTATGTCTTTAGGTTGACTAATGCACTGTCTATATTTATGGATCTTATGAATAGAGTTTTCAAACCCTACCTTGACTTGTTTGTGGTGTTTTTTATTGATTATATCTTGATCTATTTACATAGTGAGGAGAACCATATGGATCACTTGAGGGTGGTGTTTCAAATCTTGAGGGAGGAGAGGTTATATGCCAAATATGAGAAATGTGAGTTTTGGTTGAAAGAGGTTCCTTTTCTGAGGCATGTGGTGTCGGGTGATGGCAATAAGGTGGATCCTAAGAAAATGGAGGTGATTAGAAATTGGCCTAGATCTTTGACTTTATCAGACATTAGAAGTTTCTTAAGTTTGGCGGGTTATTACCTGAGGTTTGTAAATAGTTTCTCTTTTATTGCTTCTCCCATGACTAAGTTAACACAAAGGAAGGCACAATTTGTGTAGACCGATGAGTGTGAAAATAATTTCCAAACATTGAAAGATAAGCTTGTCTCCGCTACTATCTTGTCTCTACTTGAAGGATTTAAAGGGTTTGTTGTATATTGTGATGCCTCAAGAACTTGTTTGGGATGTGTTTTGATGCAAAGTGGTAAGGTTATAGCATATGGCTCTAGACAGCTTAAAGTGCATGAGAAGAATTATCCCACCCATGATCTTGAATTGGAGGCCATGGTATTTGGTTTGAAAATATGGCATCACTACTTGTATTTGGTTCATGTTGTGTTCACCGATCATAAGTCTCCTATATGTGTTCACCCAAACAAATCTTAACTTGAGACAAAGAAGGTGGTTAGAGCTCCTGAAAGATTATGATATGAGTGTGCATTATAACACCGACAAAGTTAATATTATGGCTAATGTTTAAGTACGGTGTCAATGGGTAGTCTAGCTCATATTGATGGTAGTGGCAAAGAGGTGGCTAGAGGGATTCATCGATTGGCTAGATTAGGGGTTACATTGGATGAAGTTGATAATGGTGGTGTAGTGGTTATTGATGGTTCTAAGTCTTCACTGATTGAGGAGGTAAAGGCAAAACAAGATCTTGACCCCACCTTTCTAGAGTTGAAGGCCTTGGTGAGAGATGGTAAAGTAGAGGCTTTCTCCCAAATGAGAGGTGGTGCCCTTAGGTACCAAGGTAGATTGTTTGTGCCTGGAGTTGATGACTTGAGAAAGAAGATTTTAGATGAGGCTCATAATTCATCCTATTATATTCACCTTGGTTCTACAAAGATGTATAGAGATTTGAGGGAAGTGTATTGGTATGGTTGTTTGAAGAGGGACAGTGCAAAGTTCATATCCATATGTCACAATTGCCAACAAGTAAAATCTGAACATCAAAGGTCAGGTGGCCTAGCTTAAGATAAAGAGATTCCTACTTGAAAGTGGGAGGAAATCAATATGGATTTTGTGGTTGGGTTGCCTAAGACTAGCAAGCATTTTGATTATATTTGGCTTGTTATGGATAGAATGACAAATTTAGCTCATTTTCTACCGGTTAAGACTACTTATAAAAAGACCCCAAAGTCCTCGAAAAATATGCCCCGAAAGTGCCCAAAATCATAATTTTCATATATCTCAAAATTCATGCATAATATAAAAAATCCAACTTCATATACTTTATCAGGGGGAAAAATTAAGGGGGAAATAGGTAACCCCGATTTTATAGCAACCAAATCACAATTTCAATTTCAAAGTTTGTCATTTCCAATAAGGATTTATGCCCCTGGCGCGACACATCTTAGGCGCGTGCCAGTGTTATTTTTGCCTAGTTATTTTATCTCGGTCCAAGGCTTTTGGGTCTTGGGACCAAGTCTTTCCATGAGTGAAAATACCTATATTTGGACATATTTTACTTTCATATCATACAAGATATTCCCCAATACTCTCTCAAACACTTAGACAAACATTTCACTCAAAATTCAAGTGCCAAATCTCTTTTCGAGTCTTAAGGAATTTGTTCAAGAATCGAGCCTCCATTCCAATCTTTTCGAATCCTAAGGAATTTATTCCCTCTTTACTATTTCTTATTGTTATTTTATTGCTTCCGTGACCAAGGATGTGTCATGATATATTAAGAGGCTTGATTGAGGTTACTTCGGGTTCCCTATTGGCCATGTCACATCTAGGCCCTAGGCTTGGGTTGTGACAACTTATTGTACCGAAGATTATGTCAAATTATATATTCATGAGTTGGTTAGATTGCATAAGGTGCCCTTGCATATCATTTTGGATCGTGTTGCTCAATTCATTTCTCACTTTTGGAGATCTTTCTAAAGCGGTCTTGGTACCAAGGTTAAGCTTAGCACAACCTTTCACCCTCAAACAGATAGGCAAGCCGAGAGGACTATTCAAACTCCTAAGGATATGCTTAGAGCTTGTATTTTGGAGTTTAAGGGAAGTTGAGATAAACATCTTCCTCTCATTGAATTTTCTTACAGTAATAGTTATCACTCAAGCATTTGTATGACTCCTTTTGAAACTTTTTATGGTAGGCATTGTAGATCACTGGTTAGGTAGTTTGAAGTGGGGGAAATGGCTTTCCTAGGTCCGGAATTAGTCATGGAAGCCTTGGAGAAGGTGAGGTTGATTAGAGAGAGATTAAAAACAGCCCAAAGTAAAGAAAAATCTTTTTCTGATGTAAGGAGAAGAGATTTTGAGTTTAAGGTTGGTGATTAGGTTTACTGGAAAGTCTTGCCCATGAAGGGTGTATCTCGATTGGGTAAGAAGGGTAAATCGAGCCCAAAGTTTATGGATCCTTACAGAGTGTTGAGGAGGATTGGTAAGGATGCCTATGAGTTGGAATTGCCAATTTATATGAATATGGTTCATCCATTTTTCCATGTATCTATTTTGAGAAAGTGTGTGGGTGACCCAAGTGCTATTGTACCTTTGGATGTTATGGGTATGGTAGAAGATATTTGGATTATGAGGAGGATCTGATAGAAATTTTGGGTATATAAGTGAAGAGGTTTACAAACAAGGATATGACTTTCATTAAGGTTCTTTGGAGAAACCAAAAAGTTGAAAGTGCCACATGGGAAGTCGAGGCAGGCATGAAAAAATGATATCCACATCTTTTCCACTCTACTCAAGCCTAAGATACTAATTTAAGTTCCCTATATGATTTCAAGTCTTCAGTTTCATCCCTTATGTCATTCTGCATGCATCCATGTTTATGTTGACAAGTTAAGGTGATTTTGACATTCATGTTCAGATTTTTGAAAAATGATATTCAAAAAGATTTATAGTAATCTTGTTGGGCTAAAATCTTTATAATTATTTCTCTTATGTATGTTTCTTTGACATACAGGGACGAATGTTCCTAAGGGGTAGATATTTAAATTCCCCAAAAATGCCCAAAACTATGCTTTAAAAATGCCCATAATCGTAATTTCCTTATATCTCAAAATCCATGCATGATATTGAAACTCTGACTTCATATTTATGATCAGGGGAAAAATTGAGTGGGAAATGGGTATAACCTTAAATTTAGCGCAACCATAGCAAAAAATAATTTTTCAAAATTTTTGATTTCCAGTGGATATCTACGCCTTGGCAGTGATGCGCCAGGAGCGCGGATCAGTGCTAATTTTTCAAAAAATTTTGTTTCAGCCTACGGTATTGAGGGTCTTGGTCCTAGGCCCACCTATGCGTAAAAACACCTATACTTATCCATTTTTCAACTCTATATCACTCATGACACTCTCAAAACCCTCTCTATCACTTAACCAAATATTTTATCCCAATTCAAGTGTCTCAAGCTTAATTCGGATCTAAAGAACTCCATTCAAGCTCCAAGTTTCATTCAAGTTTAGATCAAGGAAAACCCAAACTCAAGGTATGTGGATTTCATCAACTGGATCTTTTCACCCATATAGCCCAATCTTTCTTTTTTTGAAAATTGTATGTTTTCAAGTTGTATTATCTATGGGTATCTCTTATTATAGATTTTGATTACAAATTATATTGGGGTTTTATGAAATGATGATCAATTATGCATTTTTAACTATATTGAGACTATGCACGTTTTGGGATATGAAACAATGATCTATTATGAGATTGGATGATGGATTTCAAAGTATCTTGCATGAGGGTTTTACTATATGTTGGTGGATGGATTTACATTGAGTTTTCTAATATTACTTCATTCTTGAATTGCATGATTTTAAACTATATTACACACCCGCCAAGTGTTTGATAAAATTCTTGACAAGGATTCTTTAGTTATTAATGGTTTATTGCATAGTTTACAAGTCTAATAATGATATGATGATTAAAGGATTGTATGTATGCATTGAATTTAGAAAAAGTATCTATAGTATTGTAAATTGACCATACCTTATTAGGGGGTGACATGCCCAATCACCTTATTGAGGGGGTGTCAAGCGTCAATCACCTTGTCAGTGGGTGGCATACCCTACTACCTTGTTGATGGGTATACACCTCAACAACCTTGTCGGGGAAGGAATACATTACTACCATGTTGAGGGGTATGTAACTCAACTACCTTGCCGGGGCTGGCATGCCCTACTACCTTGTTGAGGGGTGTGTACCTCAATCACCTTGTCAACGGATGGCATGCCTTACTACCTTATTAAGGAGTAGGTACCTCAATCACCTTCTAAGGGGGTGACATATCGTAGATTCCAAGTAATAGCTTACTTGATCCATGGTTATGGTCTCTTCCTACACATGTAATATATATTTGCTAGTTATATGATTTACAAGCATGTTTAACCTCAAGCATAGATCATGCATGCTATATTGGTAATATATTTATCCATTGCTTATGATTATGCATTTTGACTATATTGGATATGTCGTGTTGTATTGCATCCTACATACTTAGTACATTCAAACGTACTAATGCATACTCTATGCCTACATGATGTTACCATGTAGGAACTAGAGCACCTCTCAATCATCCTCCCCGTAGCTAGTTTGGTGCTTTGGAAGATAAGCTTTGGTGAGTCCTCAAGCCCGGGGATACTAGCAATACTACTTTTGCTTTGATGTCTCTTTATGTTGAACATTTTATACTATGAGTGAGCCTGGAAAGTGTCTTGGCCCCCACTCCAATCTATATTTAGGGGTGTTGTTGGAACAATTGATGTACTTATGTTTTGAGCTTTGACTCTTTTATGTTTTATAAATATCAAGACTTCCACTAGTCCTTTTTTCTTTATTTATATCTCTTTTTGTTGTTATTTTTACTTTTGCGATCAAGGATAGGTGATTGATATGCTAAGAGGCTTGTTTTGGGGTTCCACCAGGTTCCTCATTCGCCATGTCATGTCTAGGCCCTAGGCTGGGGTCGTGCCACCAGATTGAGAGGTAGATGTAGATGTGCCCGTTATCTTAAGTAGGATATTATTGGCTACCGAAAGGGATTTGGTCCATGTTGATAGGGGTCATGAGGTTCAGAATGAATAAAGATGAGGTTGTGTTTAATATTTGCAAAACATTAATGTTGGCAAAGGACCTCCAAGTGGTATCAGTGATAGATCGATCATGGATAACTTAAGGATTGGAAAAACTATGCCTTTCCATGATGTTAAATATGGCGCTGCTCAAGAGACAACCTAAGGGGGTCTAGTAAACTTTCTTTTAGAACAATGGGTGTTGATTTGTGCAAGTTTGAAAAGGCCGAATCTAAAGTGAAAGCTAAAAGGCGACATGATGGGTCTGATTAGTGGATTGCCGAGTAGAGATGGTGATCACAAATTTGACTGCCTTTTGAGTTATCTGATGAGTCCTGAGGTTCTATCAAATTAGGTGGTTGAAGTTGCAAGTCAACGGATCCTGAATCGGTTGGGCGATGGCTAGTTTCACCGTCCTTTAATACTGAGGTAAAGCTTTGATTGTTGTTGAAAAAGGCACTCACTAACATAATCAGTGTACTGGCAAATGTGTTTGGCATAGTGAATCGACATTGCCGACTCCTCACGCCTGAATGACATATTAAATGTTTTTCAAATGCTTTGGCTTTTCACTCTCCATATTTTCACTTTCCTTGCAAGCTAACCTTCCTTATAGTTCATTTTCTTGCATTTTTATTTGGTCTGAGTGCTTTGCATCGACAATAATCCTATTTGGAAATTCTCATTGCTAGTGCATCATCGAAGAGGTATATTTGTGTCCCTTTGCTTTAATTTCATTTTGAGAATAATATTGAAATTATAAGGGCATGAAAAAGGTTGTTTGAGCTTGCTAATCATAGTATATGGTTAAAATGCAATTGGAAATCATGTGGGTGAAGTATTTTAGTGATTTTAGGACTCTATGCTTCATATGTACTTGTTTTGTTGAGGTTATTGATTCATTTGAAAAATCATGAAATTAAATGTGCATGTTTTGTGGGCTAGATTTGATGAATGTGTTGCCCAAATGTTAATTAATAAAGTGTAAATGTCTCAAGTTTAACATTAATCCTTGTTGGTTAGCTTTAAGTTGGGAGAATGCCATGAACATATGATTGCGACCTTGATTGATTATGCATGTTTATTGGACTATTTTTTTTTTGTGGGCTGTGGGTGAAGTCTGGATAATCCTCAAATTCTTTTGAGCCAAGTGAACTTTCCCTATGATAGATTGGGTGACATCATTCTTAAGTGTAAATTATTGTTTGATTGAGTTTGTATCCATAGTATTAATGTGAAAGCAGTAATAGATGTTTGAGCCTATAATAATGTATAAATAGTGGGTTAGTGTGTTATTTTGCCTTGCTCTTATACGAATTGATCAATCTGTGAATGGGAGGGTGTTGGCCTTGCCAGTTAATTTTAGCGATGCTTATTTTGACCACTGAAGTAGACGCAACAATATGACGAATTCTCACATGCACCATTTTTCTAACTAATGTTCTAAGCTAAGTTATGTAACTTTTGACAATGGTAATTTTCACTACTGAATCAACTCATCGGAGCACCAAATTTGCACTACCATCGCCAAAAGTACAAGTGATTGGAAGTGTAAACTCTATGCACCAATGAGACAGTCTATTTGACCACTAAATAAGTCAGGCAAATTGCCGAACATGTTTGGTGGGCAAATGGACCCATCCACCCAAAATGATATTCTTATGCCTAATTTTGAATCCTTTTATCCTATTATTAATTCTGACAATTGTATCTGAGCTTCTTTTGCAAAAATGGATAAAGCAAAGGAACTTGTCACTCAAGGTGTATTTTGGGCAGCTCTGGAAATCACTATAGACCCCGACCGGGCAGATCAAAGACCTCGTAGGGAGGTATGAGGTAAAGGAAAAAGGAAGGTAGTTGAACATCGAAAGTCTAATAGTGATGATGAAAGGTCATTACATATGACTTAGACCACTTTAGAGGATGGGGAAGTGGGGTCCTGAAACCTAACATATAGGCCTACTTCAGAACCAAGTCGAAAATGGCATGAGTATAGGTCCATAGCCCTTCATGATCCTCTCCTTCAAACATCTTAGAGGATTTACGAGACAACAACCCCAAGCAATATTAATAGAATCAAAGCAAAGGGGATTAAAACAATCTTAAAAGAGAGGCGACTATCGACTGATAGGGTAGTCGATTGGTACGCCGAGATGAAGGACACTCTCAAGTTCTATTATTTCAAATATTCAATATACCTTGGGATCCATATATTCTAAGCTTGGTTAGAGAGTTTTATAAGCCCTATGGTACAACAATTCCAAATAGAAAAGCAAGGTGAAGGTAGTTCTCAAACCTCTTGATGTTGTAGAGGTTTGGTGTGTGCAAGTCCCATGCATCGAGATATAGAAAAATGAAATTCTAGAATGAATATACCAATATCAAAATGACCTTGAAGATATGATGCAGCTCAAGACATTCTATGACATCAAAGCATGGTTGGATCCTATGATTGGGATTCCAGCTTCCTTATAGTTAGAGGAGGGAGCTATTATTGAGAAAAAAGAGATGAACATCTCAACTAGGTTTTGGTTTGGATATATTTGCTATAACCTAATGCCTTCGTAAAATGAGTCAATACTTTAACACTTCAAAGAAGCATTAGATAGCTACATTATGGACCATGCTAAAATTTATCCTAGTGTTAACATCATTCTAGATATCCTCACTAGTGTAAAGCAAGTGCATACCTCACTTCCATTCCCAAGCCTAATCATAACTTTTGTGTAAGTGAGCCGAAGTGCCATGCAACTAAAAGACTAATGTGGAAATAACTCCAATAGCATCTACTAATATATAAAGAATAGAGAATAGTGGTTGAGTTCTAATGGGATGAAGAGGATCGAGCTAGGAAGAAGTTGGCTGACAAAACACTGGTGGTTTATATGGAGGCCCCCAATTTTAGTGCTACAGAGCTAGCCCTCGAGGTAGGTACATATTCTTCCTCTCCCTCATTACTTTCTCTTCTACTCTGCTTCCTTCTATTGAGGCACATGCTGAGCTTCGGGATAAAGATGATCAAACTCTAATTACTAAAGTTACCATTATGAGCAATGGATGGTTGGCCATAATGGCTGACATTCATGCCACCTGGGTTGAGTCATCCTTACCAAAGTTGATTGAGATGGCTATAGACAATGTATTGGCTCCACATACTGACGCAGAAAAGAAGCAAAGGGAGTTGATGGAGGATCATCAGATGAGGATGAATATGCTTGAGATGATGATTGACGATCATGGGAAAGAATTGGCTGGCTTAATAGAGAGGTGACTGCTATGGAGAAAACAAGTACTGGTAGTGATGGCTCATTAGCTATAAAATCTGACATTAAATATCTAAAGAAGCGATGGCATCCCTGAAGTCCCCGAACTTGAGTTCTTTTTGGGATGGACTACAGAAGCCACTTAGATTTTACATAAATGTAGCTCCTAATAATATGATGGATATCGATATGCTCTTGTAAGTGCGGTAAAGTAGTCAATATAGTAGGTACCTCGGAAATCGATGAAGAAGACTTGGGAGTTGAGGCCAATAAGCTAGAGCATGAAGAGTTGGCATGGTTAGAAATAAAGATCATAGACATAGTGACAAAGGCATCTCTTAAAGATACGTCCATGATAGGCACTTTTGCTATACATGATCTCGAGCCCATGAGGTTGTTGATTGATCTAGAAAGTGCACCATAGATATGGGAATTGATGCCCCTATGACCGCTTCTTCAACTCCAGCACCACCACCATAATAGGATTGATCATGTTTAGGGGGATTTTAATACTCATTGCCTCCTATTTATGATTTCGTGGTGTTGTTCTTGCACATTGAGGGCATTGTTCTCTTATTAGGAGGGGGTAAGCATTTGTAATTCCCCAATATCTCTTAACGATGCTTATTTACTTTTTTGTCATGATTTAGATGAGACATTGCTTATTTTAATTTTTGTTGATGGATGTGTAAGACAATTTTAATTTTGGGTTTTTAAATAATTTAAACTTGGGTTGCAATATATTAGTATTTATTTTTCTATTTTAATTTTCTTCTTTCTGGGTTGAATGGATGAATGGTTGTGAATGATATCTTTGATTTATGGCAAATACCATGCATATGTGAAAAGCCATTCAAATGTGAATATCCTATCTCTAGTCCTTAATAATCCGAGCATTGATAGTCCTTATCTTTGATTCTGATAGTGCCATGGACAAGAGCATGTACTAAATCATCGGTTAGTCCTTCTCTTGAAAAATTAATCCATGCATGGATTAGGTATATTTTGTGTAGACTATTTGAGTTTTAAGCTTTGGACATGCTATGATCGTAGGTTGTGAAATGCGAATTTATTTTGCCAAAGTGAGTTAAGAACTTTTTTGGAAAGATATGTTTTGCAAAATCTTAAACTTGCCAAGTATGTTTTGACGAGTGATTTGGTTGATTTTGAATTAGGAAAGGACCTTAGGCTTTCTTTGGTTCCTTTAGAGTCCACCTTGGTCATATTAGCCTCTAATGATATTGAATTGATTCCTTAGTGAAATTCTTTTACGCCTTGATCCTTTCTTTGGTGATCATGTAGCCTTGACATTTATTTGTGAAAGACAACTCCTTCTTCTTCATTACCAATTCCTCCTTGAGCTTAAAGTGAGCAATGATGACCAAAGGCCAAAGTTGTGGGTGTTGGTAGGAAGAGGGGGTGTCTCTCATGTAAGAGTTGAGGAAAGAAAAAGGAAAATAAAAAAAGGAAAGAAGTCCGTGAAATGATGAAAACAAGAAAAGATTTTAAGAAAAGGATTTAAAAAGCTGAAAAATGATGAATAGAAAAAAATAGCTTGAAAAAGAGGACCTTCCAAAATCATGAAAGATTGTGGGAAAAAGGGAGACACTTAGGATAAAAGATCAAAAGCAAAAAAGTGTCAATAGGAGAAGAAAAGGAGTACTAAAAGGATAAGCAAGAAAAGTATGTGTAGAGTTCAAGCAGGGATGAGTCATTACTATCTATATGTTATCCAACCCAACCTTAACCCTACATTACAACCCAAATAAAGCCCTTTGGGATCTTCATCCGAATGAAATCAAATGAACTCTAATTGAGAATAAGAGCAAGCCTATGGTGGAAGCTTTCATGCCATCAATTAGGAGAGTGAGTATTGAGAGATCCTTGGAAGGATTGTTCTAATCTTGTGTGTATAGGATCTATTCTAATCTTGTGTGTACAGGATCTTCTTTGGCATAAGGGCAAATGGTGATGCTTTTAGGCATTGACCATCTGCTACATGAACAATTGTTACCATAACCATGCCTTGATTACTCCTTAGTCACCTCTTGAAGCATGAAAATCACATAAGTGGTTTGTGTAAGTTCGAGGATGGATGACAAAAGTGGAATTGTATGTATTTATCCTATGGCCCTATCTGTAAGCTATGAATTAGACTACTTGATATTTTCTTTGCTTGAGGGCAAGCAAAGGCTTAAGTTTGGGGTGTTGATGAGTCTATATTTTGGACTCATTTTGGGCTTAGGATGTAAAGAAAGGTTGTCCTCAGTGTTCTATCATGCTTCAATTACTAACTAATATGCATACGTTTTGATAGGAATGAAGCTAAAAGTGAACAAGTGGCAATGTACAACAAATCTTGAAAAAGGGCAAAAATTCCAAAAAGGTAGACAAAAGAGGCTTCACTGATGTATTCGATTGAGTGCCAAGGACTCAATTAGACCACCTAATATTGCAGCAACTCACTCCTAAGTCCATGACAAAAAGATGGTTAGAATAAATTCGCCAAACATATTCGACGTATTGCCAATCATATTTAGCGTATTGCCAAATAGCCAAGGAGACCACCTAATGTTGTAGTACTCAAGACCCCAAGTTCATGATAAAAGGGTGACATAGAAGGAAATTTGGTGAATCACCGAACACGATTGGCAAAATAAAGAGCCATCATCCAATCTTGCATAGATTCAATCCTTTAAAGAGATACAGAGAAAAATAGTAAAGTACACATTCAGTGCACCACCAGAGTGGTCAGCACTAGCCAAACTTGAATACCAAATGGGTACTCAGCGCACAAACTCTTACTTACTTAACACAAACTATTTAAACCTTTTAGAAAGGAAATTCTACATATCGTTCATATTAGGTTTTATAGATAGATGGGGAGTAAGAAAAAGAGTGCATTCTTGCTCAATAGTACAAAGGTTAGAGAGATTCAAACTTATGGGGCACAATTTGTGGAGATTTAATGATTCAATTTTGATTTTTCTAATGCTATCCTTATTACCCTTTTACTCAGTTGCTAAACTTGGTTTTGAATCTTTAATTTTAAAATAAGTGGCTAAAACCCCCATGTTTAGGGTATGCAAATAATATGGGTCTTTAATTTCTATGTTGGGTCTATGATATCTACTTTGTTATTGTTAATCTGAGTGAATTTACATCTATTGCTAAGTTTTAGCTATAATCCTGAGGTTACAAGCTTGTGCTTTACTTTAGATCTCTAATTATTACTTTAGTCTGAGTAGTTAGAGTGTGGAATAGATTTATTATCTAGAAATCTCTTGGGGTTTTATTTGAATGCCATAACTATGGATTCAATGGCTATATTAGGTAGTTTGTTGTAATTTCTAAGGCCAGGCATGTCCTTGAGTGATTCGTGCATAAGATCATAATAGGTTCATGCAAAATGCCTTCATTATTGTAATTAAAGTGTTGATTACTAGTATCTTAGCCTATTCCCTTACCTTTAACTTGATTAGTCAAATATTTAGACCTAGTTTAGTAGATATACTCCCATATTTGCACTTCCCCAACATCTCTCTTAATCTGTTGTTAATTTGATAATTTAGAAATCATGTTAGTTGAATGTTGAATTTATTTGTTGTAACCCCCTAATTGGAACCTACAATTGCCTAGTTCAACGAATTACTTCGCCTCTTGAACCACCATTCCCTATTGGATTCGACCTCAACTCTTTTGTTGGGTTAGTATACCAATAATAATCATTCTTACTTCCATTTGAGTAGTGGGCTTGAATGTCATCAAATATATTTTTAATGACGTTAAAACCTACTACTCAAAAGGAATCAGGGACGATAACTATCATCATATTAGCCCAATGAAAGAGCAGTGTAGAATCCCACAAGGAACAATATGAGGTCGATTGAATCAACTAACGGCTATGAGCGACTAGTTTTAATACAACAAGCAAATACATACAAGTTCTAACAAATTGGGGGGAGAACTAATGTAACACCCCGTAACTCCATGCTCTTATGTGTCCATTTTTCAAGCCTCACTTGGTTAGGTTAGGAGTTTATTAGGGTCATGGGAGACTTCTATTAATTAGAAGAGTTCAACACCTCTCTATGAGTTGAGTTTTGGGTATTGGTTTATCTAAGGGACAACTCTGAACGAGCATAACTTTTAGTACACTTGGAACTGGATGACCCATGACATGTGAAATGAAAGCCCTTTGAGTTAGCTTTCCAATACACTTGGTCTCACTTCATTCCAAGATCAAATAAAGGAGTTATGATCATTTTTGTGAGACCCCCTTACCCCCATGTAGTGAAACCACATGGGAAATTTAATGGGCAGTGGGACCTTGGATGGGCCATCTGGGCTGCCTTGAGTTCGAAAAGATAATTTTTGGTCTAAGTCATGGGGCACGTCCAGTGGCTTGTCACTGACCGTGTGGCTAGTCGTGGAGTGTGTGCAAGTGAAAAAGAGTGGACATGGGAGGTGTTTTCTTGGCTAAGTATTATGCCATGGCTATCTTCATGGGCCTTGGTAGGTCTGACGAGTCATGGCCTTGGGCATGGAGTGGCCTGGCTACATTTTTCTCACCAAGAGTAGTTCAATGTACAACTACATGGACTGTGTATCACCATACGGCCCATGAGGGATTCCGTCAAAGTGACGATGACATTAATTTTTCTAAGTGTTCCCATCTTCAAGGTTTAGACCAAGTCTCAGCTCATGGGCACTCCACATGACCTATGGAGTTCCACACGACCCGTGTCGGCCTCAGTAGGGCATCACTTTTCCCAACTTTTTCATCCATTCACTAATGGTGTTTTCATAAATTTAATCTATTCTAATTACTTTTTTAGACTTTCAATGCTATCTTAACTCATTAGTCTCATCTTGAATATACTCTTAAATCCTCTCAAAAGCCTCTACCAAGATCCCAATACAAATTCAAGGAAACTCAAGAACAAGTTTGGATTTTAAGACTCCATTCAAAGCTTCCATTCTTTCCCAACTCAATTTCAAGAGACTATAGGTCTAAGGTATGTGAGTTTCAACCATTGGAAAGACCATAGTGTCCAATCTTCCTTTTTACATAAATTGCATATTTCTAAGTTAATTTACTTATGAGTCTTACCTATTATGAATGTAACTATGAAATATATTAGGGTTTCATGAAAGTGTGATTGAGAACACATGTTTTCTCATTTTAAGTCTATAACATGAGATGATTTGCCTATCATGATTATGTATTTTTAAACTATAGAACTATGATCTGTCTTGATATTTGATAGGGGATTTCAATGTATTTCACATGATGGTTTTACCAAGTATCAGTGGATCAAGTTACATTAGAATTTGTCACATGATTTTACTCTTAAATTGTATGGTTTTATACAAGTATAACACACCTGTCAAATGTTTGATGAAATGTCTGATTTTGTATTCTTTAGCTATGGATGATCGATTGTATGAGATATGACTTGAACAACATTATAATGATGAAAGTAAGGTACATATGTGTTGATTTTAAAAAAAGTATCTATAGTGTTGTGAGTTGACCATACCTAGTTGAGGAGGGGTAAATTGCCTCAACTATCTTGATGGGGGATGGTATGTCCATTAACCGATTGGGGGGGCATTTGATTTGTTAATCTCTTGGGACAGGGGTGGTCATGTTGTCAACCAATTGGGGGGTTGATTCCTCAATCACTTGGGATGGGGGTAGTCATGCCGTCAACCAATTGAGGTTGATTCCTCAATCACTTACCAAGGGGTTGTCTGCCTTAGATTCCAAGTACTAAGTTGTCTTGCTCTATGATGGTGGTCTCTTCCCATACATGTAATATGTTCTATATAAGTATGTTTTACTTCAAGCATAATTCATGTAGTCCATATTTCTATTATATTCATTCAATATCTATTTATGCATTGCAATTATATTGCTTATCCTTTCTTGCATTGCATCCTACATACTTAGTACATTTAAATACATTAATGCATACTCTATGCCTACATGATATTATCATGTAGGAAGCGGAGCCCCACTTGATCATCTTCCTCCTCCATGTGGCTAGTACTATCTTTCAAAGTAAGTTGGTGAGTCCTCAACACTAAGGAGATGTTTTTTGGAATTTATGCTATGTAGTGACTCTTATTATATTGGAAACTTATGACTATGATGGTGAGACTAGAGATTGTCTTGGTCCCCGCTCCTATCTATGTATTAGAGGTATTGTTGAAACGTTAAGATGTAATAATGCTACACTTTGACTCTTTATGTTTCTATGGTATCAACTATGTCCCTTAGCCCTATTGTACAATTGCTTCCATGACCAAGGGTGTGTAATGATATGCTAAGAGGCTTATTTGGGATCCCTTCTGGTTTTCCATTCATTGTGGTATGTCTAGGCCCGAGGTCCGGATCATGAGAAACTTGATATCAAAGCACAAGGTTATTAATGGTCCTCGACATCTAACATATCATGTCAATTAGAGTCTTATTCATGGTTGTGTTTTGTACCATGACTATAAGTAAGAGGCATTGAGATATTTTAGAAAATGTTCCCCTTCTTCATGATCCATGTCATGCTACAGAAGTTAGGTAAATTTCTTCACCCTAATGAATATTCTTTTCCATTTTTAGACCATGCCTACCACAAGAGGAAGAAGAACCCGTACTCCTAAAGAACAACTGGCTTGTCGAGAGCTCCAGGATACTCTCACTTTGCCAGCTCAAGCCATGGCTAACCAAGTCAAACAAGGGGCCCAAACCCCTCATGCTCCTACTCCAAAATCTTAGGTGAGGGACTTTATAAGGATGAACCCATCGAAGTTCAATAGGTCTAATGTGGATGAGAAACCTTAAGAGTTTATTGATGAGGTATACAAAGGAACCTTAAGAGTTTATTGATGAGGTATACAAAGGGATAGTGGTGTGGTGCCCAATGTTATATGTCTAAAGTGTGGTAAGGGTCATGATGGCCCATATTTTAAGGACAACAATGCTTGTTTTGTTGTGGTGAAGTAGGCATAAGGTGATGGATTGTCTATGTAATCACAACAAAGGTAAAGATGTTCGTCCACAAGGACGGGGTGCAAACACGATTCCTTTGAGAAGAGGTGATCAACAAGGTGGTTCCCAAGGCACAATCAATTATATGCTCTTCATAAGAGGCAACCCGTATGTTAAAAGTCTTTGATTTTGAGGTTTATGCATTGATAGGTTTGATTTTCACTATTTTTTCATGGTTCGTTTGTTACTAGTGGGCCTTGCATGTGTGTTGAATTGTTATGTGAACCTTGTGGTGTCTACATCATTGGTGAGTCTATTATTGTTAGGAAAGTCTATAGGGGTTGTCTCATTTCCTTATTGCATATAGTATTGTTCTTATGCTCTTCATCAGAGGTTATTCTTGGGACAGACTGCTTATCTGTATGCTATGCCTCCATTGGTTGTAGAACCTGTATGGTGAGACCCTAATTCCCTAGTGAACCCATCAACGAGTGGGAGGTTGTAAAGTTGTAGTAAAGGGTAGGTTGATTTCGTGTCTTATGGTCTAATTGATCTCGAAGGGGTTGCATATATCATCTTGTAAGAGTTAGGGATTTTGAGCATAAGGTCCTTCATATTGAGTCATTTCCAATAGTTAATAAAGTCATGATATCCTTTCCGATATTGGAGTTGGGTTAATGTCTTTTGTTTTTGGCTAGTGCACCGACTATATCTATAGTCTTTAAACCATACCTTGGTCTATTTGTGGTGATCCTTGTTGATGATATGTTGGTTTGTTTCCAGAAGTGAGGAAGTACTTGTGAGTCATTTGCGGTGATACTGTGGATTTTAAAGAATGTGAGGTTTCTTACTAATGGTGGAAAGCAGGAATCTTTGGGGTGACAAAAAGGGTTGATTGGAGAAGTTCACCGGTTGACTAGGTTAGGCATGAGGCACGGGCCATATGGCTTGCCACTGACTATGTGGCTAGTCATGGAGTGTGTGCAAGTGAGGAAGAGTGGGTGTTGGAGGAGTTTTCTTGGCTGTGTTTTGCCATGACCAACTTCACGGGCCATGGTAGATCTGATGAGTCATGGCGCTGGGAGTGGGGTGGCCTGGAAATATTTTTCTCACCAAGTGTAGTTTAATGGACCACTATACAGGACATATAGAACCACACAGCCCATGAGGGCTTCTGTCAAAGTAACGATGACATTAATTTTCTTAAGTGTTCCCAACATTCAATTTTTGACCAAGTCTCACCTCATGAGCACTCCACACAACCCGTGGAGTGCCAGATGACCCATGTGGGCCTCAGTAGGGCATCACTATGCCAATTTTTCCATCCATTCACTGATTGTGTTTTCATAAATTTAATCCATCCTAATGATCTTTTTAGAATTCCATTGCTATCTTAACCTCCCCAAAAGACTTAAACCCTATTCAAAAGGATCAAACTCATTACTCTTAACTTGAATACACTCTCAAATCCTCTCAAAAGCCTCTACCTAGACCCCAATATAAATTTAAGGAAACTTAAAAACAAGTTTAGATTTTATAACTCCATTCCAAGCTTCCGTTCTTTCCTAACTCAATTTCAACAGACTCAAGATCTAAGGTATGTGGGTTTCAAACATTAGGTTCTTTTCACCTATGGTGCCCAGTCTTCCTTTTTACATAAGTTGCATGTTTCTAAGTTGATTTACTTATGGGTCTTACTTATTATGAATGTAACTATGAACTACATTGGGGTTTCATGAAAGTGTGATTGAAAACACATGTTTAATCATTTTAAATCTATACCGTGAGATGATTTGTCTATTATGATTATGCATGTTTTAAGCTATAGAACTATGATCTCTCTTTATATTTGATGGGGGGGGGGGGTCAGTGTTTTTCTCATTAGGGTTTTACCAAGTGTTCGTGGGTTGACTTACATTGGAACTTTTGACATGATTTCACTCTTTAATTGCATGTTTTTATACAAGCATAACACACCCGCCAAGGGTTTGATAAAATGTCCTGTATTGGATTCTTGAGCTATGGATGATCTATTGTATGATCTATGACTTGAGTGACTTTATAATGATGAAAGAAAGATATATATATATATATATATATATATATTTGTTGATTTCATGGAAAGTATCTATAGTGTTGTGAGTTGGCAATACCTAGTTGAGGAGGGGTAAATTGCCTCAATCATCTTGATGGAGAGTGGTATGCCCATTAACTAATTGGGAGGTTGATTCCTTATTCACTTGAATTGGGGGTGCTCATGCCATCAACCAATTTGGGGTTTGATTTCTCAATCACTTGGAATGGGGGTGGTCATGCTGCCAACCAATTGAGGGGTTGATTCCTCAATCACTTGGAATAGGGAGGGGGGAGGGTCATGTCGTCAACCAATTGAAGAGTTAATTCTTCACTCACTTCCCAAGGGGTGGTCTACTTTGGATTCTGAGTACTAAGTTGGCTTGGTCTATGATGATGGTCTTTTTATACACATGTAATATGTTCTATATAATCATATTTTTACTTCAAGCATCATTAATGCATGCCATATTGCTATTATGTTCATTCAGTGTCTATTTATGCATTTTAATTACGTTTCTTATCCTTTATTGCATTGCATCCTACATACTTAGTACATTCAAATGTACTAATGCATACTCTATACCTTGATCATCTTCCTTGTCTACATGGCTAGTACTATCTTTCAAAGCAAGTTGGTGAATCCTAAACTCCAAGGACATATTTCTTGAATTTATGTCATCTATTGACTCTTATTATGTTGGAAACCTGACTATAAGGGTGATCCTGGAGATTGTCTTAGCCCTCACTCCTATCTACGTATTAGAGGTGTTGTTGGAGTGTTATGATGTATTAATGCTACACTTTAACTTTCTATGTTTCTATGGTATCAACTATGTCCCTTAGCCCAATTTTTCCCTTTTTACTATCTCTTGATGATGTACAATTTCTTTCGCGACCAAGGATGTGTAATAATATGCAAAGGAGGCTTGTTTGGGGTTCCTTCGGGTTTCCCATTCACCGTATCACATCTAAGCCCTAGGTCTGGATCGTGACAACTAAGCTAACAACTGCCCTTAACTGAAAATAGTGTAAGGATTAATCAAGCAAGGGAGCAAGGATAGGAAATATTGGAATCAATCAAAGCTCCATCGATCAATCACACTTAGCATTAAATAAACTCGATGGGTAGTGTAGCTTCATTGTAATCACTACCTCACTCACAATTATAATGATGTTTTGCAAGAGCTTGTGAAGCCCTCTATTAGTGAATCATTCCAAGACACACCTGGCTTGAGTGACTCATGAGAAGAACTCTAAAGCCTTAGTCGTTAATTCCATTTAAGGCACTCAACAAATAAACCGATGACCATCATACAAACCCTCCACTTCAACTACACATTTTCAAGCAATAATTGAAGATCTAAGCTAGATTCAAGTTCTTAAGCTCAAATCATAAGTTAAGCATGAAGGTAAGCGTAAGCCTATAAATCAATTGAATCCAAATCAAAGTAATTTAGGGAGAAACCAACTTGATTTGCAAGTAAATAATCAACTAAATATAAAAGAAAGATAATCAATCAATAACCAAAAACAATTTAATATTCAATACTCATTAAATCTAGAATTTATGAATTCAAGAACAAGGAAAGAAAGAGTTACTGAAAGATAAATACAAATAAATTTCACACTCTTAAATCATCATAAGAAATAGTAGAGAACTTGCTCTAAATCCTTACCCAAAACTCAAAATTTTGATCGGTGTGTGTTTATCCTATCAAAAAACATATGAACACTATTTCTAGGTATGAATCAATGAAGAACTAAGGCTGGAGTACGTGTATATCCTTTTTGAGATTGAAATGGTGAAATTCTAAAACTACCCTAACTCTAGTAAGATTAGTACTTTGTATTCATGGATTTTTGATCACATTCTCAGAGATCAACTAAAGTTAAAACTATGCATTTGCTCCTCATCATTACAAATTCATGGAGAATGCTTGCCTTCAGCTCTGCCAATGTGCCTGACTCAGCACGTTTGTGCTTCATTGTATTCCACTGCTCTGTGTTCGCAGAGAGTAACTATTCCCAGGTACACTCTATCTTCAATTCAGCTCCTTTTTTCTCTAATTAATGGTAAAGTTTGAGGTCATTCTTGGGATAGACTAGTTATCTATATGCTATGACTCCATTTGTTGTAGAACCTATATGGTGAGACCCTAATTTCCTAGTGAACCCTTCAACGAGTGGGAGGTTTTAAAGTTGCAGTAAAGGGTAGGTTGATTTCTTGTCTTAAGGTCCAATTGATCTCTAAGGGGTTGCATATATCATCTTGTAAGAGTTAGGGATGTTGAGCATAAGGTCCTTCCTATTGAGTCATTTCCAATAGTCAATAAAGTCATGATGTCCTTTCCGATACTGGAGTTAGGGTAATGTCTTTTGGTTTCGGCTAGTGCACCGACTATATCTATAGTCTTTTGGGGTTTTTAAACCATACCTTGGTATGTTTGTGGTGGTCCTTAGTGATGATATGTTGGTTTGTTTCTAGAAGTGAGGAAGTGCTTGTGAGTTATTTGGGGTGATATTGTGGATTTTAAAGGATGTGAGGTTGTATACTAATGGTGGAAAGTAGGAATCTTAGGGGTGACTTAAAAGGGGTGGCTGGAGAAGTTCACCAGTTGATTAGGTTAGGTATGAGGCACGGTCCATGTGGCTTGCCACTGACTTTGTGGCTGGTCGTGGAGTGTGTGCAAGTGAGGAAGAGTGGGTGTGGAAGGAGTTTTCTTGTCTAAGTGTTTTTCCACGACAAACTTCACGAGCCATGGTAGATCAGATGAGTCATAACGCTGGGTGTGGAGTGTCCCGGAAATATTTTTCTCACCAAGTATAGTTCAACGGACCACTATACGGACCATGTAGCACCACACGGCCCGTGAGGGCTTCCATCAAAGTAACGATAACATTAATTTTTCTAAGTGTTCCCAACTTCCAATTTTTGACCATGTCTCACCTCATGAGCACTCTGCATAACCCATGGAGTGCCAGATGACCCGTGTGGTCCTCCTTCGGGCATCACTATGCCAATTTTTCCATCTATTCACTGATTGTGTTTTCATAAATTTAATCCATCCTAATGACTTTTTTAGAACTTCAATGCTATCTTAACATCCCCAAAAGACTTAAACCCTATTCGAAAGGATCAAACTCATTACTCTCAACTTGAATACACTCTCAAATCCTCTCAAAAGCCTCTACCAAGACCCCAATACAAATTCAAGGAAACTCAAGTTTGGATGACTCCATTCCAAGCTTCCGTTCTTTCCCAACTCAATTTCAAGAGACTCAAGATCTAAGGTATGTGGGATTCAACCATTAGGTTCTTTCACCCATGGTGCCTAATCTTCCTTTTTACATAAATTGCATGTTTCTAAGTTGATTTACTTATGGGTCTTACTTATTATGAATGTAACTATGAAGTACATTGGGGTTTTATGAAAGTGTGATTGAAAACACATGTTTTATCATTTTAAATCTATACCCTGAGATGATTCGCCTATTATGATTATGCATATAAGCTATAGAACTATAATCTCTTTTTATATTTGATGGGGGATTTTCAATGTTTTTCTCATTAGGGTTTTACCAAGTATTCATGGGTTGATTCACGTTGGAACTTTTCATATGATTTTACTCTTTAATTGCATGGTTTTCTACAAGCATAGCACACCCGCCAAGTGTTTGATAAAATGTCCGATATTGGACTCTTGAGCTATGGATGATCTATTGTATGACCTATGACTTGAATGACTTTATAATGATGAAAGGAAGGTATATATGTGTTGATTTCGTGGAAAGTATCTATAATATTATGAGGTGGAAATACCTAGTTGAGGAGGGGTAGATTGCCTCAACAATCTTGATGGAGAGTGGTATGGCCATTAACTAATTGGGAGGTTAATTCCTTAATCACTTTAATCGGCGGTGCTCATGTCATCAACCAATTTGGGGGTTGATTTCTCAATCACTTGGGATATGGGTGGTCATGCCGCCAACCAATTGAGGGGTTGATTCCTTAATTACTTAGAATGGGGAGGGGGGAGGGGATCATGTCGTCAACCAATTGAAGGGTTGATTCCTCAATCACTTCCAAAGGGGTGGTCTACCTTGGATTCCGAGTACTAATTTGGCTTGGTCTATGATGATGGTCTCTTCATACACATGTAATATGTTCTATATAATCATGTTTTTACTTCAAGAATCATTCATGCATGCCATATTGCTATTATGTTCATTCAATGTCTATTTATGCATTTCAATTATGTTTCTTATCCTTTGTTACATGCATCCTACATACTTAGTACATTCAAATGTACAAACGCATACTCCATACCTTGATCATCTTCCTTGTGTACGTAGCTAGTACTATCATTCAAAGCAAGTTGGTGAGTCCTCAACTCCGAGGACATGTTTCTTTGAATTTATGCTATTTATTTACTCTTATTATATTGGAAACCTATGACTATGAGGGTGATCTTGGAGATTGTCTTGGCCCCCGCTCCTATCTACGTATTAGAGGTGTTGTTGGAGCATTGATGTATTAATGCTACACTTTAACTTTCTATGTTTCTATGGTATCAACTATGTCCCTTAGTCCCGTTTTTGCACTTTTACTATCTCTTGATGTTGTACAATTTCTTCTGCGAACAAGGATGTGTAATAATATGCAAAGAGGCTTGTTTAGGGTCCCTTCGGGTTCTCCATTTGCAGTGTCACGTCTAGGCCCTAGGTCTGGGTCGTGACAACTAAGCTAACAACTGCCCTTAAGAGAAAATGGTGTAAAGATTAATCAAGCAAGGGAGCAAAGATTGGAAAATATGGGAATCAATCAAACCCTCCATCGATCAATCACACTTAGCATCAAATAAACTCGATGGGTAGGGTAGCTTTATTGTAATCACTACCTCACTTACAATTATAATGATGTTTCGCAACAGCTTGTGAAGCCCTCTAGTAGTGAACCATTCCAAGACACACCTGGCTTGAGCGACTCATGAGCAAAACTCTAAAGCCTTTGTCGTTGATTCCATTTAAGGCACTTAACACATAAACCCATGACCATCATACAAACCCTTCACTTCAACTACACATTTTCAAGCAATAATTGAAGATACAAGCTAGATTCAAGTTCTTAGGCTCAAATCATAAGTTAGGCATGAAGGTAAGCATAAACCCATAAATCAATTGAATCCAATCAAAGTATTTTAGGGAGAAACCAACTTGATTTGCAAGTAAATAATTAACCAAATATGAAAGCAAGATAATCAATCAATAACCAAAAATAATTTAATATTCAATACTCATTAAATCTAAAATTTATGAATTCAAGAACAAGGAAAGAAAGAGTTACTGAAAGATAAACACAAATAAAGTTCACACTTTTTAATCAGCACAAGAAATGGTAGAGAACTTGCTCTAAATCCTCACCCAAAACTTAAAATTTTGATCTAGTGTGTGTTTCTTATCTCAAAAAACATATGAACACTATTTCCAGGTATGAATCAATGAAGAACTAAGGCTGGAGTATGTGTATATCCTTTTTGAGATTGAAATGGTGAAATTCTAAAACTTCCCTAACTCTAGTAAGATTAGTAATCCGCATTCATGGATCTTTGATTGCGTTCTAAAAGATCAACTGAAGTCAATACTCTGCATTCGCTTGTCATCATTCTGAATTTGTGGAGAATATTTGCCTTCAGCACTGCCAATGCACCTAACTCAGCACATTTGTGCTTCATTGTATTCCGCTGATCTGTGTTCGTAGAGAGTAATTATTCCCGGGTACACTCTATCTTCAAGTTATCTCCTTTTTTCTCTAATTAATTTCCAATTTTAGTTCTTCCCAGCAAATCCTTATTTACAACATATGCACCTAAAATATATACCATTCAAAGCATAATTAGTCTCAAGTAATAAAATTAACAACAAAAAATCATAAGAAATAAGTGTATATTATACACACGTCTAGGAGATAGTGGTAAGGTCTGTGTATATTCTACTCTCCCCAGACCCCACTTGTGGAATTCTACTGGGTATGTTGTATTGTTGTTTTATACACACATCAACACCCCCAACTTAAGAATTCTCTTGTCCTCAAGAAAAACAAAACCAAACTCAAGAGGCTAGCAATTTAAGCACAACAATCCCAATTTACTTCCAATAATAAAACCATGACCATGACAATGGTTGGTACCACAATTAGCACAAGCATGTGAATGTATAAGAAATAACTCCCTCACTTTCAAAAGCTCATTTTTCAATTCAAATTCAACTTGCAAGAATGATTAAGTAACAACACAAATTTTTAAGAAATGACTCAAACTCCTAGTCAACTGTACAAATTCTACTTGACTCAACCTTGAAAAGCATTAATATCACAAATCCATTTCAACTTGCATTTTTCTCACAAAAAGAAAGAAAGTCCCCGCAACAAAAAAATATATGTAATGAACAAGGGACAAGGACTCAAACACTCATATTCAACAAAAAAACATCTCATACACACTAATGCCACACTATAGGCTTGCCCATATTTGTTTTTCAATCAACATTTGCACAATTTCATTCGATTGGAAATTCCAAAGGGCTTTTTAAGCTGATAATGTAGGCTTAGAGGAAGGGTAGGATACAATTTTGACAATATTGAACAATCCTACTTAAACTCTACATACAACATCCATTTCTTTTCAACCTTTCCATTATTTTCTTCACAATTCACACCAATGCACCTTTCAATATTTCTTTTCCAACTTTAGTGTCCTACTTGCAACCAATTTCAACCTTTTGGAGGATTCTTTTCATTCAACTGCGTTTTCTTTTTTTTTCTTTTTATTTTTGAAAGAACTCTTTCTTTTCTTTTCTTTCCTTTCCTCCATTTATCTCTCTTTTTCTTTTTTCTTTCTTTTTCTGTTGACAAGCCTCCAAATGTAAACATCCTTCCTTGTCTCCCTACATCACCCCACCCCCCACCCCCCACAACTTAGGCTTAAATCCCCAATTATCACAAACACATCAAGCTCAAGGAGGGACAAGAGTTCAAAAGAGGCTTATCTTTTTAAAAAGGGCCAAGGCTTGTAATTTAGGTTGCAAATAAAAAGGACTAGGCTAAAAAGGAGATACTAGGGATAAAATGAATGAAAAGGGTAGCTATTTAGGCTAAGTGGACACAAATCTAACCAAAGCATGCCTAAGGTCATTTTCCCAACCAAATTCTATCAAACCAACATTTTAAGACTACATAGGCAAGTGCTAATTGACATAGGTGAACACGGGGAACAAAACAAAAAACTCACCACTCATATTTGCATGCAAATCAAGTCAAAAAGAATCAATATCACTCTCAAGTCAAGCATAATGGACTCTTTTATCAAATATATCCATCTAGTGAGTAAGAGTCACAAAAAGAGTCATAGTGTTGTCTCAAAATCATTCTAAAACCATTCAAAATCAAAAATAAGAGGGGTGTGCTTTTTCACGATCCACAATACTTGACAAAATATATTGGCACCAAACAAGTCACAATCTTTCGGTTATCTCGAATAAGAGTTGATGACTACTCAAACTGCACCAAAGACAATAACCAACTCATACACTCACACACCCAATCGATAATTTTCCCTTAAAAGTGTCGTCACTCAATCCATCATGGGGAACCATCAATTATACACATCATCTAAACCAAAATTAAGAAGCTACCATATCTAACTAAAACAGTTAATCCCAAACACAATATAAATAAGCCCGATAAGGGCATACCATAATAAAAATAAATCAAAACAGCAAGGGCACATCAATACCAAAACAAGAATCTACAGGTATGAATCAATCCATGATATATAAGATAATAATCTAAGAGTAAGAAATAATACAATCAAATCAAATCAAATCATGGGAACACCCCTAACTAAGAATGGTACTATGTCCTCATATTACAACAACAAACTGAAAGAGACATACGAGGGTCTTCCTAAAATGATCACTCGGCACTCGAACAAGAAGAGAAGGTCAAACTATCATCAGGATCTAAAGAACTAGAGCCATAAATTTTTCTTTAGCTTGCTCGTTATCTTGTAGAGGAGTTTTTTCTTTTCTTTTTCTTCTCATGTTCTCTAATATTCCTTTGTTGCCGCTCAATATGTCCCCGTCTTTGACTCATGTCTCGAGCTAGTCAATTATAGATCTCTAAGTAGTTGCAACTAAAGTAAGTGTAGGTTAATGAACTATTGTAGCTCTTGGTGAGCCATGAGGAAAGCCTGCAACAAGATACCTAATCTGCTCATCCGTCACATGAATATGGGAGGACAAGCATCATATAGAGGGAGAACCAAACTAAAGTGGTCCTATGGAACTTAAAGGCCTTGTAGCTCCTATAGAAGATCCTCCAGCCTCTGACCCTAGCTTGGTGAACTGGTCAAAAAAGGGATTTGGCACATCAATCATCCTCTTTTTCTATTCCTATGGGCCACCTCTCTCTTTTAGTGGATATATATCTTTAGGCAGCTTCTTCTCGTCAGTAGGTTGGACAGACACCCCTGCCTCATAGCATAGTCTGAAAATTAATGAGGGGTACACTAAGTTCTTGGCCCTACCTTGGGATACCTCTGCAATCTGATCAATTATTAACTGTCCAATATTAACTTGAAGAACATCCAAAATAATAGTAATGATAAGTGCATAATCCATAGTTACCTCTATAACATATGGTAGGGAACGACTCTGGCACAAATGATGGAAAGCCAAAATTTGGCTTCCACTGTGAACTCATGTGAATTAACTCCTTTGTGCAAAGTGAACCAATTCAAAAGAACTCTATAATGCAATTTGTCGGCTAACCATTAAGTACCCAACTCTTAAAAGCTCTCACTATACACTCGGTTATCCAAATCCTATAGACTATATATGGCATTGATCCTGGTCAGACTAAAATCAACTCTTACTTCTTGGACAATGGTAACCACTAGCTCTACAAAGTCCATCTCCATGGCATTATCATAGAACTCAGCTATTATAGTGTGGTTGACTTTAATCAACTCCTTAACAAAACACATCCAAACCAAAACCTATAGTTGGCCAAAGAACTCTAGCATTTTATCCTCTAATTTGTCTAAGCGACTCCCCTTTTCTCTAATCACTGCCTAGCCTAAGTATTCATTATACTTTCGAGCATATTCGGTTGAAAGGAATCTTCTTTGATCAAAGTAGTCCTCTTCTCTGATCTCTAGAAGCATCTTATTATCATAAAGTGTTTGCTTAGGTACCATTTTATCATCACTAAGACCTAAAAGAAAGCCAACAAACAGTGAACAGAATAGTGACAGTTTGTACTCTGTGTTCATGGCCAAACAGTTATGGTCATGGAGTTCAAGGACATTTAAGCTCTACATTTGCGAAGTTGAAGGACACTTAAGCCCCACATTCATGGCACAGTATCTGCATTTGTAGAGAGCAAATGTGACCTGCAAAGAATATTTTCAAAATAAAAGGGATATTTTTACAAATAGGTAGGGTCTACATGATCACAGCACAATTTTGACAACACTCCCAAATCTATCCTCACAACGTACAATCACTACGCACGAAACATTCAACATATAGCTTCACAATTCATTCTATTTTTAAACATTTAAGCACAAGAATTGACTCCTAAAATACTAGAAGTGATACACCATAGCAACAAAATTGCAGGCCAAGAACATAACAATGGAGGAAGAAAGCAAGACTTTAATAGTTTAGCATCATGGTAGGAAGAATTAAGAAACTTAACTTCACCATTGTCAAGCGATTTCACGGTTGCACAAGGTTGCCATTAAAGAACAAGAACGGAGGGTGAGTTGAGTGGACATACCTCAAGATGAAGAACCAAAAATGGAGGGTGAGTTAAGTGGACATACCTCAAGATGAAGAACCAAAAAGGATGAAGAAGAAGAAGAAACAACTTGAGCTTTTCTTGAAGAGTTGTGGAGAGCAAAAGTTCTTGAAAATTTTTTTACCTCACACTATTTTTCCGATACTTGTGTTCCTTTTTATCAAGAGACTTCTCTTTTCATTCTTTGCACCTCGTCAGTTAATCGCATATGCAAATTCAGGTACACATTCATGCCACTCCACCTTTTTCCCAATCTTTGTGCTTACGGACTCAGGGGCGCATCCGCGAGGAATCAACAAAGTTGACTTTTGCATTCGCAGACCTTCTTTTTTTGCGTTCAGAGAGTTCAAATGAGGTGCCAGATTTGGACTTATTTCTGCAGCATTAGGTGGTCCCAGGGCCACTTCGTTAGTCCGCCCTTCAGTATTGGGCAAAGCCTGCGCCTAAAAGTGAGGTAAAAAATGACCCCTAACTTATCCATTTGTGTTTCTTATGTTGTTTCCACCCCAATCTTAAACTACAATCACGGGTACACTTCCAAACCTATGCGTGTTCACTATCAAAGACTTCAAAATTGTGAGGGTTAGCTAAAACTACACATTAAAATTAAAGTTACACTAAAAATTAAAAAATGCAAAAAATAATCTAAGAAATTAAAATTTGAGCAAAATTGATTAACCACCATTTTTGTATTTCTGTTTTGAGGCAAGTCCTAAATAAACTCAATACGCCTATTATTCCCCAAAAAGCACGCCATTTTTTATAACATTCAAATCCATTACTCAAATAGAAGGAGGGACAAACTCATCAGCATATTGACCTAACAAAAGAGTCAGAGTCGAATCCCATTGAGAATGATAATTCAAGAGGAGAAGTAATTCATTGAACTAGGAAATTATAAGTTTAAATTGGGGGTTACAATAAATAAATTCAATATTCAGCTAACATAATTTCTAAATCAGCAAATTAACAACATATTAAGAGAGATGCCGAAGATGTGCAAATATGGGAGTAGATCTACTAAGTCAAGTCTAAATATTTGACTAATTGATTTAAAGATGAACGAATAGGCTATGATATTGGTAACACACGTCAATTATGACAGCAAAGCTATTTCACATGAATCTATTAGGATCTCGTACATGAATACCCTAGCCTAAGAAATTACAGCAAACTACCCAATACCTTAGCCATTGAATCCATTATTGTGACATTCAATTGAAACCCCGAAAGGTTTCTAGCTAATACATCTATTCCACACTCTAAATTCTCAGATTAAAGCAATAATTAGAGATCTAAAGTAAAGCCCAAGTTTGCAACCTTAGGATTATAGATGAAATGTAGCAATGGATGTAAATTCACTTAGATTAACAAAAATAAAGTTAAAACAACATAGATCCAGCATAGAAATCAAAGACCCATATTATTTACACACCCTTAATATGGGGGCTTTAACCACTCATGCTCGAAATTAAAGATTCAATACCAAATTCTATAGCTCGGTACATGGGTAATAAGGATAGTAAGAGAAAAGTTGAATTAAATCAGAAAATCTCCATAAATTGTGCCTCCACAAGCTTGAAACTCTATAACCCTTCTACTGTTAAGCAAGAATGTTAGATGTACTCTTTTTCTCACTCTCTTTCTATCTGTAAAACATGAAATGAATGATATGTACAATGTTCTTTCTAAAAGGTTTAAATAGTCTATGCAAAATGTGTGGCAGTTTATGCACTGAGTAGCCATTGGCCGATCAAGTTTGGCCATCTTCGAGCACTCTAGTGATACGCCTACTGTGCACTTTACAATTTTCCTTTGCATCTCTTTGAAGTATTAAATCTCTAGAAGATTTGGCAATGGCTCTTTAATCCACCAGTCATGTTTCGTGATTTGCCAAAATTCCTTCCATGTTGCCCTTCTGTCATGAACATAGTATCCTGAGTACTGCAACATTAGGTGGTATCCTTGACCATTCGGTGATATGCTAAATATGTTTGATTACTTTGATTCTGACACCTTTATGGCTTGGAGTTTGGACTTGGTTGTTGCAATGTTAGGTGGTCTTATTGAGTGCTCGGCATTCCGTCAATTCATTAGCGAAGCTACTTTTGTCCATTTTTTTAGCACTTTTGCCCCTTTTCCAAGATTTATTAAACATTTTTCACTTGTGCACTTTTAGCTCCATTCCTATCACAATACATGCTCATTAGAGGTCTATACCAAAATCAATTTCACTTTTAGGAGAAACTCTCGATAACTCAACTAGTAAAACATTAAGAAACTCATTGACAATGGGGACCGACTCAAGAGAAGGAACTTTGGAAGTGACATATTTGACCCTTACTAGATAATATATGCATCCCTTTGAGATCATTTTCTGGGCTTTGGAAAGGAGACAAACTGACCTCTACATGAAGAATTTCTACCCTCCCAGTCAAGAATAAACTCATTTTGGAATTGGAACATGAATTTAAGACTCTTATAATTGATGGAGGTATAGGAAGAATGTGACCAATCAATCCCAAATATAACATCAAAATCTACCATAAAGAGTTCTACTAAGTCACAAGGGATAACTTTATGCAAGATGGAGATAGGAAAATTTCTATAAAGTCTTCATGCAACAATGGACTATCCTAAGATGGTACATACTTTATAAGACTCGTGAAGGACTTAGAGACATGCATATGCAAGAGTAGGATTTACAATTGACAAGTTTTCTCCTGGATATAAAACACATATGCATCAAAATTTTACAATTTCAACATGCTGGTAACAACATTCGGGGCCTCTTCAACTTCTTGTCATCCATGAAGTTCATAGAATTAATTGGTCCTTGGGGCACCTTGAAATTTCTCACCTTGGCCTTGAGGCCTTGCACCTCCACTCCTACAATCTTGTAACACCTAATAAAATTACTGAAATACCCCTAGAAGTGAGATGTGCACATGATGTATCTTTCCATGTTCTGATGGACAATTCGAGACAGAATATATGATTAGCATGGAATATTGGGTGGCCAAGTGGTCCCAATTGATTTTTAGAGCAATCAGATCAAAAGAGAATTTTTTGATGCGAAAACAATTTCCAAAATAAGTGCGCAACAAGTGTACATCGTTCCTGAGGTAATGCGCACTTAGTTTTTATCCAAATATTTATAAGATTAGAAAATTCGATCAAAAATTTTTGGCGAAAAATGCTTAAATTTACACAAGTCCGTATTGCGAACCACGTGTTCCTGAGGTAAACCCTTTTTAAAATTTTGTGGGGGGCATTTTAGGCCTTTTCCAATCCCTTCTCAACTTAAAACATGATCTAAATGGGTCATTTTGAGCGTAAAAAGGATTTTTATCCTCATTCTAGGTCCTATTCTAAGTTCTAACAAAGACTAGGGCTAAAGGAAAGGGATTGGAGTGAGGAATTGAGGAGTTTGATAGACTTCTTCAAGAATTGATTATCAAAAGCTTCACACCAGGTATGTAAGGCTAAACTAAAGTATGGGATTGTTCTCTCATGTGCCCCTATTGATGGTAATAGAGTAGTTAAGAGTCTTATGAGTATACATATAGGATTCTTTATTATTTTCTTGACAATTATATCTTTACATGTACTTTCATATGTGAATGATCATTATAAACGTTTTCTCTTAAATCAAATACTTTTCATGAGTTATTGTTACCCTATATGTTATTTTGTGAAAACATGCATGAATAAACCTAGGGATAGAGTTTAGAGCCTTGACTGGAGTATGTTGATTAAAATCTTGATGTGAGTATGAGGTTGGGTTAATTGAGCTTGATGATCTCTTGACTATTCATAATTGAATTCTAGAGTCTTGTTTAAATGACTTCCTCTTAATAATTGATTTGAGTCCTTGAGCTATTAAAAGAGCACTAAGTTGATGAGTTGATTGAGATATTAATTGAGTTGAGTTAATGAGATGATGAGAGTCTCCATGAGACTAATTGTCACAATCCAAGCCTAAGGCCTAGATGTGACCGGTGAATGGGAAACTCAGAGGAACCCTAAACAAGCCTCATAGCATATCATTACTCATCCTTGGTCGCAAAACCAATGTAAAACAACGTAAGAGACATAAACAAGGGAATTAGGTCTAAGGGGGAGAGATTAATACTTAAGTAATATGCAAAAGTTTGGAAAACAGGGGCAAGGGACTAATGGGAAAGGCTTGCATAACATCATAATCAAGAGGCAAAAGAGTCAAGGCTTATATCATAGATACATAGCATCTCCAGCAGCACCTCTACTACATAGATAAGAGCGAGGGCCAAGACAAAGCAATCGGGATCACCCTTATAGTCAAGATAGAAAATAAAGAAGAGTGTCTCAATATATAATAAGGAAAACGTATAAAAGGTCCCTGAACTAGAGGACTCACCTACCCCTTGAATAGCACCGACTAGCCACATGGAGGAGGAGGAGGATCAACTTGGGCACCGGTTCCTACATGGTGACATCATGTATGCATAAAGTATGTGTTAAGTACATTTGAATTTACTAAGTATGGACGATGCAATGTAAACAAGAATTGAGCATCATAATCAAAATGAATAACAATAGGCAATAGGCATACTTATAACAATATGTCATGTATGATCAATGCATAAGTAAAACATGCTTAAGTAACTCATGCTTATGTAGGATATCATATGTGTAGTAGAGATCAAGCTAGATTTTCCCAAGTACAAACCCTTGGTTGGTTGATGATGATCTCACCCCATCACCCTAGTGGTGTGGTATAAACCCCTCACATGGTTGATGATAATCGCACCTTATCACCCTACTAGTGAAGTACAAACCACTCACATGGTTTGATGAGTACAAACCCCACCTCGGTTGATAAGTACAAACCCCCTACCTCAGTTTATAAGTACAAAATGCCATCTCAATTATCAAGGCACTAGCCCCTTGATTAGCTATCAAGGTACTAACCCCCAACAATGTTATATGGGCTCTTACTTTTTCCCCTCTAGATTGGGCATGGTCTAATGCAATACTTTATATAGAATTTATCATATACATAAGCTCATTTCATCATTATATAGTCATTCATATCATATCTCATCCTTTGAACCTTCAACTCCTCAAGAAACCACATTCAAACATTTTATCAAGAGGGTGTGGAATGCTAGTGTAAAACCATGAAATATAGAGATGAAATCATACATGAAAATCCATTGTAAAACCATCAATAAATGCCTTGCAACACCTTCTAGAAATATACATCAAAACGCCTTCTCAAATCTTACAATAGATCAAGATTTATAGCTCAAAACATAGCAAAACAGTCACAAATATATAGCTTTAACATAGTGTGCATTGAATTTCATAATAATCAAGATCTATTTTTAAATGAACTTTAAATCATGCAATGTGAGTAAAAGGAGGCTTGGGTATCATGGGTGAAAGGAACCTATGAAAGAAACTCACAAACCTTAGCTTAAAGATAAACTTAGTGAAGATTGGAGATAGAGACTTAAAGCTTAAAGAAGAATCTTGAAGGAGATCCTTAGCTTGGATGAGAGATTGGGACTTGAGTTTGGGGAGTGAAAATATGACTAAGTGTTTGAGTGAGTATTGGGAAATGTTTAGGATGATATGAGGATGAAATAAGGCTAAGTATAGGTGTTTTCTCATGTGGAAAGGCTTAGGACCAAGACTTAAAAGTCTTGGACCGAAAAATAAAAACTAAACCCAAGTAACACTGGGGCACATCGTGCCCCAGACGCGGATTTCATTCTGGAATTTGTCACTTGGAACTTTGAAATTGTGAAACATTCGCCCTAAAATTGGGCTTTGACCCTTCTCCCCCTAATGTTGACCCCCTGAAAAAGAATATGAAGCTAAATATTTGGTATCATGCACAAATTTTAAGATATATAAAATCTAAAATTCCACGCATTTCGAGGCATATTTTTGGATACTTTTTGGGGTCATTTCACAAATCGAGTTGATGAGTGCCTCCATAAAGCTAACTAAGATGATTGATTGAGATGAGGAAGAGTCTTATGAGCATTAAGTCTTGGGAGGAGTATTGAGCACCACAATGAGTAAGAGTAAATCCAACTCACATTCATTAACTATGTTGCCAAGCGTTGGTAAGGATTAGAACCATTACATTGAGGTTCCCTCTTAAGTCAAAGCACCTAAAAGCAATAGAGGACTTGTTGAGTTTGGATCCCCAATGGATTCGATTTGTTCTTTACCTAGCAAATACAAAATGGTTATGGCAACATCAGCGGGATTGTTGTATAATCATTGGCTCATAATGATTATTGTTGGATAAGAGAAACTCCCAAATAGTCCCCATATTGAGTACTCTAAGTCAAGTTGAGCTGAGTTGAGTTCCGCTGAGTTGAGTAGAGTTGATTAATGAGGGTTTGTTGGTTGATGGGTCACTTGTCTACTCTTTATTCTTGCTTTATATAGATGTTTGACATTCTGATTGAGTATATTCTGAGTTGATGTCATTTTCTATATTATTCTACTTGCATCTGTTTCATTCAGCCATTTTGCATACTCATACATTCTATGTACTAATGTCCCCTTTATACTGTATTATTTTATGATGCAGAGGCAAGCACTAATGATCGTCAACAGGCACATCATCGCGGATTCAACTAAGTTGGTGAGCCTCTCTTATTTCAGAGGATCCTATATTATTTTCATCTAGCTTTATAGAGTTAGGTATGAGTTAGCTTTACTTTTGAGTTGAGGCAGCCATGGGTCTGTCATTGGCACCATTTGATAGTGATAGAGGCTTCATAGACTAGAGTTGAGTTACTGATGTTAAGATTTTGTTAAGCTAGTTTCTTACATGCTAGCCTATTTATTTGATATAATATTTGAGACATCAGATTTTTCCATTATTATCTTTAGTCTTCTGCTGATCGATAGAGTTTATTGAATGAATGAAAGTGATAAGTCCAAGTGGTTTGCTTGGTGACTAGCAATAATATCTAAGTACCGGCAACATCTAGAGTACCCTCTTGAGGAACGATGTCAGAGCCACTCTTATATCAGCCTTGTCGATGTAGTCAAAGTTCAACTAATATTAGGCGAATCCAAGTAAGGCAGGGCAAACTTCTGTGCTGAGTCTAGGCAAATCCCATGCGGTGGGACAAACCTTAGCGAGGATACTGAGTCCATAGAAGGGGTGTATTTAACAACTCATCTTGAGATAAGAAGCCCTACATTATTAAAACACAAGATATATGATGGGTATATAGGTAAAAGAATGGTGTATATACTGGAAGGCACCTTTTGGATGAGCCCAAAGGGACAAATCCATGATAGGCTAGGCCCAAGAGCAGATAATACTTCACAGTTTTAGGCCAAGTCGTTACGGTGGTTCGGAGCATAGAATTTAAGCATCCTAGGAAGTATATGAAGCCATGTCTAGTAGAGTTTTGTTTATAGGTGTGTTGTGAAACACATTTCATAATCAGGAGGCTATAGGACATTAGGAATGGTTACCCTTCTTTCATGATCTGATTCGTCCGATAGAGTTAAACCTCTATAAGAACTCTTTTGATTCATGCTCTACACTTTGCAGAGTTGTGATCATGTCTCCAAGAAGAGCCATCATATATAGAGGATATTCTACTAGGCAGAATATTAACCCACTCGAGCTTCAAGGAAATGAGGAGCCTATGGATCCAGCTGTCTCTATTGAGCGGCCCCGCAGGCTGAGATTGCTAATGCGGAGCTTCACTAGGCTATCCAAACTCTAGCCTAGACTATCATAGCACCTACTATGAGGCAAGGAGTGGGTAGACAGGATGCATAGGACATATCTAGAGTCTAGGAATTCTTGAGGATGATTCCACCTGAGTTCACAAGGTCTGTATCTAATGAGAATCCTGAGAACTACGTGGAGGAGCTTCAGAAAATGTCCAAGTGATACATTTGGTTGATGTTCGCAAAATGGAACTGACAGCCTACCAGCTCAAGGGAGTGGCCAGGCTATGGTTTGATCAATGGAAGAAGGGTAGAGGAGCGAAAGCCTCATTGCTAAGTTAGGCAATGTTTGAAGAAGCCTTCTTGGGGTGTTTCTTTCCAAGAGAGCATAGGGAGGCTAATGTACAAGATTTTTCAAATCCGAAATAGGGCTTTATGATTATGCAAGAGTATTGGCTTAAGTTTACTCAACTATCTCGCTATGCTCCGGATATGGTTATTGATATGAGGGGGACAATAGGGATATACATTGATGGGCCAAATAAAGGGCCAAAGAAAGGTAAGAAAGGAGCTATGCTTGTGAGTGACATGGGCATCGAGAGGTTGACAACTTATGTACAATAAGTGAGACAGCATGATAGAGAAGAGTTCAAGAATGAGAGGGCTAAGACATCCAACCGTGAGGTTGGAAATAGAGGCAATAGTAATAGATTCCAGTTAGGGCCAGCACCATCATATGCTAGTGCACCTACACCTAGAAATAGGAATGACTAGAGGTCTCAGAATTTTGGAGCCGAGGGATCTTAGTCATAGGCTAGTGCGGATCAAGGTTCAAAAGGTAAGAAAACATGTGGTAAGTGTGGCCGATTACACTTGCGTAAATACCATGAGGTGGTGATGCATGCTTAAGGTGTGGTCAAGTGGGTCATTTCCAAAGAGAGTCTCCAAAGTAGGTTGATCGGTCTATATCTTCTGTACTAGCCCTTCCAGCTTGAAGAATCCAGAAAGGTAGTACATCAGGCGGAAGCAGTGATATAAACCTATATGCCATAGGTAGTCGACAAGATTAGGAGAACTTTTCAGATGTTGTGACAAGTATGATTTGAGTCTTTACTCTTGATTGTTATGTTTTAATGGATCCAGGAGGTACATTGTCATTTGTAACTCCTTATGTGGCTAGTAGATTTGATAGAATCACTCAGAGTCTTTTTGAGTTGTTTAATGTTTCTACTTTAGTGGGGTGAGTCTATTCAAGTTGAGAGAATCTATAGAGCTTATATAGTGTCTATCCATCATAAAGATACTCTTATTAATTTGGTTGAGTTAGAGATGACTGATTTTGATATAACCCTTGGCATAGATTAGCTTCATGCCTTTTATGCCTCTATTGATTGTAGAGCCCGAATTGTTAAGTTATAATTCCCAAATGAATCGATTCTGGAGTGGAAGGGTGATTCTATTGCACCTAAGGGGAAGTTTATCTCCTACCTTAGGGCCAGAAAGCTAATTTCCAAAGGTTGTAACTATTACCTTGTATAAGTTAAGTCTAATGATATTGAGTCTCCTACTCTAAAATCAGTCCTGATTATGAATAAGTTTCCTAAAATGTTTCCTGAGGATTTGCTTGGAGTCTCTCCTGATAGTGAGATTAACTTTGGGATTGATATTATTCTCGATACCCATCTTATCTCAATTCTACCTTATAGGATGGCCCTCGCTGAGTTGAAAGAGTTAAAAGAGCAGTTGAAAGATTTTCTAGAGAAGGACTTTATCAGGCCGAGTATTTCTCCTTACGGTGCCCCTATCATATTTGTGTGAAAGAAATATGGATCTCTCAGAATATGTATCAATTATAGGCAACTAAATAAGATCAAAATAAAGAATAAATATCCTCTCCCCAAGATAGATGATCTGTTTGACCAACTTCAGGGTGCCTCTTGTTTCTCAAAGATAGACCTCTGATCTGGCTACCATCAGATGAAAGTGAGGGAATGTGATATTCCAAAGATAGCCCATAGGACAAGATATGGCCATTATGAGTCTTGGTCATATCCTTTGGGTTGATGAATGCATCTGCAGCCTTCATGGACTTAATGAATAGGGTGCTCAGACAATATATTGACATTTTTGTCATCATGTTCATCAACGATATATTGGTGTATTCGAGAGATGAGGAGGAGCATGCCAATCACCTCAGAGTTATCCTCCAAACTCTTAAGGACCATGAGTTGTATGGTAACTTTCCAAAATGTGAGTTTTGGCTCAAGTCAATGGCTTTTCTAGGCCATATTGTTTTGGTTGATGGTATTTGAGTAGATGCCCAAAAGATTGAAGCAAGTAAGAACTAGCCCAGATCGATCTATCCAACTGACATAAGAAGTTTCTTAGGGTTGGTAGGCTATTACTGTAGGTTTTTTCTAGATTTTCTTCCCCATCTATACCATTGACCAAATTGATACAGAAGAAGGTCAAATTCCAGTGGTCTAATGAATGTGAGAAGAGTTTCTAAGAGTTGAAGACTAGAGTGACTACTACATCAATTTTAATTTTTGCCAATGGGATAAAGGACTTTGTAATATCTTGTGATGCGTCAAGAGTTGGATTAGGTTGTGTGTTGATGTAGAGAGGAAAAGTGATAGCCTATGCTTCCAGACAACTTAAGGTTCATGAGAGGAACTATCTGACCCATGATCTTGAGTTGACAGCGGCGGCATTTGCACATAAATCTAGTGCCACTACTTATATGGAGTGCATGTGGATGTGTTCACTGACCACATAAGCTTGCAGTATGTCTTTAGTCAGAAAGAGCTCAACTTGCGACAGAGAAGATTGTTGGAGTCGCTTAATGATGACAACAAAGCATTCTCTACCACCAAGGTAAAGTTAATATTAGTGTTGATGCTCTTAGCAGGTTGTGAATGGGTAGCACGACCTATGTTGAGGAAGGAAAGATGGAGTTAACTAAGGAAGTACATCGATTGGCTCGATTGGGAGTTCAGCTTGAAGAGAATGATGAGGGAGGAGTCAATGTTTAGAACAGGTCTACTTCATCTTTAATGGCAAAGGGTGAAAGAAAAGCAAGACCAAGATCTTGTCATACTTCAATTGAAAAAAGTTGTCCACAAACAGAAAGTGATGGTCTTCTCCAAAAGGGGAGATGGAGTGTTGAGATACCAGAGTAGATTATGCGTTCTAGATGTTGATGATTTTCGAGATAGAATTATGGCTGAAGCCCATAGTTCTAGATATTCCATTCATCCTAGCTCTACCAAGATGTACCACAACTTGTGGGAAGTTTATTGGTGGAGTGGAATGAAAAATGAAATTGTTTAATTTGTTTCTATTTGCCTGAATTGCCAACAAGTTAAAGTTGAGCATAAAAGTCCATGTGGATTGGCACAGAACTTTGAGATGCCTGAATGGAAGTGGAAGATGATCAATATGGACTTCATTACAAGTCTACTGATATCTCAAAAGTAACATGATTCTATATAGGTGATTCTAGATAGGATGACTAAACTGGCTCACTTCTTGCAAGTTAAGACAACTAACACTGCAGAAGAGTATCCCAAATTGTACATCCATGAGACTGTGAGGTTGTATGGAGTTCCCTTGTCCATAATCTCGCACAGAGGAGCTCAATTCTCCTCCCAATTTTAGAGATCCTTACAGAAAGGATTGGAAACTAAAGTGAATCTGAGTACAACTTTTCATCCTCAGATGGATGGCCAACCATAACACACTATTCAGACATTAGAAGACATGCTTAGAGCCTGTGTCCTTGTCTTCAAAGGAAATTGGGATGACCACTTACCATTGATTGAATTTTCATAAAATAATAGATATCATGCAAGCATTCAAATGGCTCCCTATGATGCTTTGTATGGGAGGAGATATAGATCACCGATTGGGTAGTTTGAAGTTGAAGAAGCTAAGTTAATTGGACTTGATCTTGTCTATCAATCAATAGAGAAGGTAAAGGTCATTAAAATGAGGTTTAAGACTGCACAGAGTCGCCAACAATCGTACATAGAAGTGAGGAGAAAAGACTTAGCATTCGAGTTGAATGATTGGGCATATTCGAAAGCGTCACCTATAAAAGGTGTCATTAGATTTGGGAAGAAGGAGAAATTGATCCCTCGCTATATTGGTCCCTATCATATTGTGAATAGGATTGGAAAGGTTGCTTATGAGTCAGAGTTGCCTTTTGAGTTAGACGTAATTCATCCTGTATTCCACCTCTCTATGTTGAAGAAATGCTTGGGAGATCCGACCTTAGTGATCCCTATTGAGAGTATTGGAGTAATGGATAGCTTGTTCTACAAAGAGATTCCAGTCAAAATCATTGATCGTTAAGTTCGCATGTTGAGAACCAAAGAGATTGCCTCAGTCAAAGTCCTGTGGAGAAATCAATTCATTGAGGAGGCCACATGGGAAGCTGAGGAAGATATCAAAGCTAAGTATTTGCATCTATTTGTGCCTGATGATGAGAATATTAAAGGTAAACTTAAATTGATCTATTTATTCTTGAGTTGATGTATCTATTCCAGAGTTCGAGTAGAGATTGTTAGGGTTAATGAGGAGTCGATACTTTGATTGATTGAGTGACTATTGAGATGAGTCTTGGGTATACTCGTGCCTTGATGTCCACCTTTGCTCATCATTCGAGGATGAATGATTCTAATGGAGAGATGATATAACACTCGGTAAAATTACCGAAATACCTTTAGAAGTGAGATGTATGCATAATGCATCTTCCCATGCTCTAATGGCAAATTTGAGGTCAGATATGCAATCATCATGAAACATTTTAGTAGAAAAATGATCTCAGTTGATTTTTAGGGCAACCAGATCAAAAGATAATTTTTTTTATGCAAAAGCAATTTCCAGAATAATTGCCGAAAGGTGTGCGATGTGCACCTAATGCGGACATACACTTAGTTTTGGTCCAAATAATTTCTATGGGATTAGAAAACTCGATCAAAGAATTTTCGGTGAAAAACCCTAAAATTCGCACAAGTTCGCGTCACGGACTATGTGTTCTTGAGGTGAACTTCTTTAAATTTCGTGAGGGGCATTCCAAGCCTTTTCAAACTCTCCTAAAATTAAAAAATGATCTAAATTGGTCATTTTGAGTGTAAAAATTGTTTTAATCCCTATTCTAAGTCTTTTCTGAGTTCTAACAAAGACTAAGGCTAAAGAAAAGGGAAGAGGAGTGAGGAATTGAAGAGTTTGAGGAGAGTTCTTTGAGGATTGATTATCAAAAGCTTCACACCAGGTATGTAAGGCTGAACTAAAGCATGGGATTATTCTCCCATGTGCCCCCATTGATGGTAATAGAGGAGTTAAAAGTTTACTGAGTCTACACATATGGTTCTTAATTATTTTCTTGAAAACTATATCTATTACATGTATTGTTATATCTGGATGATCATCATAAATTTTTTCTCTTAAATCAAATACTTTTCATGAGTTATTGTATAACCCTATATGTTATATTGTGAAAACATGCATGAATGAACCTAGGGATAGAGTATAGCGCCTTGACTTGAGCATGTTGATTGAAATCTTGATGTGAGTATGAGGTTGAGTTAATTGAGCTTGATGATCACTTGATTCATAATTGAATTCCAGAGTCTTATCTAAATGACTTTCTCTTAATGATTGATTTGAGTCCTTGAGTTATTAAAAGAGCACTGAGTTGATATATTGATTGAGATAATAGGTTGAAAGGCCTCATTAAGTTGAGTTAATGCTATGTTATGAGTCTCCATGAGACTAATTGAGTTAATGAGTACCTCCACAAGGCCAATTGAGATGATTGACAGAGATGAGGAGAAGTCTTATGAGCATTGACTCTTGGGAGGAGTATCAAGCACCAAAATGAGTAAGAGTAAATCTAACTCATATCATTAACTATATTGCCAATCTTAGGTGAGGATAAGAAACATTACAATAAGGTTCCCTCTTAAGTTCAAGTCCCTAAAAGCAATAGAGGACTTGTTGAGATTGGATCCCTAATGGATTCGATTTGTTCTTTACCTGGAAAGTATAGAACGGCTATGGAAACATTAGCGGGATTGTTGTACAATCATTGGCTCATAAGTGATTGTTGTAGGATAAGAGAAACTCCTAGATAGTCCGCACATTGAGTACTCTGAGTCGAGTTGAGTTGAGTTGAGTTGAGTTGAGTTCTATTGAGTTTAGTTTAGTTGATTGATGAGGTTTGATTTGTTGATGGATCACTTGTCTACTTTTTATTCTTGCTTTAGATAGACATTTGACATTTTGATTGAGTATATTCTAAGTTGATATTATTCTACCCGCATCTGTTTCATTCAACTATTTTACACACTTGTACATTCCATATACTAACATTTCCTTTGGA
>JAOTQJ010150884.1:0-22585 GCA_025642045.1 Solanum sejunctum
TTTGTTGCTGCTGAAAATTTTTGGAGTTCATTGTGCCTTTGTCATTCATCTTGTTTATTTGGGGGAAAGATTTTATTACGCTTCCGTTGTGTTTCGCCGTTGCTTTCCCAACACCTCTAAAGTTTCCTCCCTATGGATTTGTTTTTACGGAATTCCTGCAGCCTGTCCTCTAATTTCAACCTGAGTCATGCCTTTTTGGTGCATCCTAAATCATTTAACATCCCAAAAGCCTGTAGATATGGTCTTCTCCAGGCCCATATAATATTATCTTTGGCAATGTATTGATAAATGTCCAAACGACTGGAACGACCTAGCCTATCTAGAAGAGCATCGATTGTCCTCCTACCTGCATCATTCATCATCTTGAACAAATCCGTAGAAAGGAGAGGTAGTAGCTGACTAGAGAGCTTCAATCTTTTGTTCCCTACATAGTCCCTGGCATCCATTGCATCCTTGTTTAGGATTGCTTCCATAATGCGCCTCAGCATTACTGCAACATGTATGCTTTTTTCTCGGAAATTATGCTGATGGACAAGTACATTTGCAAGAAATATGGCAAGAACAATTCTCAAAGCTCAGGCTCCCTTCTTAACTGGACTAATAGATTATGATGGCATTTTAAGCATCTTTTCACTCTCGAGGAACTCCAGTGCTTATTGTAGTGAGTACAACTTGAGATCTGCACATTCCTCGATTGATGGCAAGAGCGGAGCACTAGACCGAGGATCTATTCATATCATTTGCACAACCTCTTGATCACTCTCAATTCCCATGGCCTTAACGAAAACCATTATGGGGACACTGTTTGGTTTTTTGTTGTTTCTGTGCTTCTAGTAACAGATGCTTGTGCACAACCTTTTTAATCTATATCGATGATTAACTTGTTCTTTGAGAGCTATTCTTAAATGGGAAAAGACGTTCAAACATTCACAATCCCATGATGAAGACTATTTTGTCTATAAATGTTCTTTTTACATAATATTGTGTGCAAGTGTTCTTTTTTATCGAATCAAGGGTAAGAGGGGTGAAGCAGCTAGTTTTCTCGTCTATCTGTTGTTGTAAGTTGAAAGATGGCATCTTAAAAAGAGGGAATTGTATTGTTCCAGCAGCATCTGATCTTCATAACTTAAGGAGTACTTTTGTAAGCAATAACAATATGAAAGCAACCAAAAAAGTGGGATCTTGCAAAAGGCATTTAAAATTCACGATACCTTGACAAAGAATATCTTGTCTGTAAGTGTACTTTTAATCGTCTCTGTAATTGGCTTAGCACTCAATCGGGTACAATCTATGATAAGGCGCAACTCTATCTTTGGGCCAAATAATTTCGCATCCATAGTGAAGAATATGTCTTTGTAAGTCTTCTTTTTAGCGTCTCTGTAGTTGACGTACCACGCATTCTGTAGTTGGCATCACAAAGGGGTGCAATTTGTGATGAGGAGAAAAGAAAAAGACTTGGGATCTCTTAATCTTGGTTATTGGAGGAGCAATGGTCGCAGAATTACATGTCAATGGTTGCGTCCATTTATTTACTTCAAAGTGACAGGGAAAAGCAAAATTCAAATCAAATATGATTGTTTAATCTGTTCTCCCTCTGTTCTGCAAAGAGGAACTGTTGGATACTTCCTCAGTCTATAATGCAGGGATGCACCATTGAATGTTCAATATAACTGTGTCAAATTTATGGTTCTAGGGAAAGCGTAATTTGAAAAGCAAAAGTGGCACACTCAAAGAATTTGTTTGTAAAGTTACCGTTCCTTCTATAAATTTAATGTTTCTTATGCTGTGGAAGAAACAAGCATATTCCCTACAATGAGATAAAAAAAGTCATGAAACATTGAATATGAATGGAACAAAAGAAGTGAAGAAGCCCATCAAACATAAAATATGTGATTTTCGTTGGTTGGCATAGTCTTGGGAAAGCGGTGTTCCGCGAAGAGAGATGATGTGTCTGTTAGGTTTTATGGAGTTTAAGGTTATGGGTGTTTTTTGTTTGTAATCAGTCATAGTGTCTGATGGTAAACGACTGCAATTTATAAGGAGGCCCAACGGGTGTGAGCAGAAGGGTGGCAGGAAGGATAGAACTATAAATTCAAAATATAGAATGAATTGATGAACTCTAGTGGTGCCACATAGCCGGGCTGCCAATTCTCTTATATATATATATATATATATATATATATGATTACATAAACATTTTGTGAATTTTAAATTTCCTAAGGAATTTACAAAAAATATATGTGACACACGTGCAACGCACGTGCCCAAAAAGTAATCTAATTATATATGTTAAACTCTATCATAAATGTAAACTTATCTCTACAATTTGCAAACATTCTTTTCCTTTCCTCTCAACAAATTTGTTCAGTGAAATAAATAGTGAAAAATACCTTCCTACGCAAAATCCTCATATGCCCTATGAATTTTATAGAATCACCATTAATACACCACCAACAACAAGAACAACCGCCATTCCCATGAGGGCAAGGAAGAACGAATGCAACCCCAGCCCCTCAACCAGTCCAACCCCATCAAGAAGAACAACAAACCTTACCTCCCCATGGCCATGGAACAAAGACAGGAAATACCACAACACAATCCCCACAACAACCAGTTCCACCAATAGGAACACTCCTACTCATAAATGTCACCTACAAAAATTCATTTTCCATCCACCCAAACAATATAAAAAGAAAGATTGGTTGAGGAAATCTTATGTTGAGAGATTAGGCCTTTCTTCTACTCGAAGTTCTTGAGTTGTTGGTGCTGCTTCTTCAAAAAAATTTCCCAAAAGGCCCATGGGAGGGCCCTTAAGATCTAAAAATAAGTCACAACCACAAGATTTAAGTATATATGCCTTCAATTATGTATCTAGATTCTTTAAAAATAAGAAAAATTAGTTTGTTGGTGAAAGTAAGAAAACAAGTTCCACAAGTAGCATTACATATTGATGGTGTCCTTTCTATACTCCAAGTACCATCCTCACCATCCCACACTCCTTCCCTTTTTTCATAGTATTGTGCGGCATGGATTTTATAGAATCACTATTAATACATGAACAACAAGAAACCCCCCTATTTCTACGGCCCAAAGAAGAATGTATGCAACCCCAGCCCCTCAACGAGCCTTACCCCATAAAGAAGAACAACAAACCCCACCTCCGTACAACCATGGAACTATGATGGGCACTACTACCATTCAATCACCATAACCACCAGTTACACCAACAAGAACAAACCTACTAATACATGTCACCTGCAAAAATTCATTTTCCAAAAATCCCAACAACAGAAAAAGAAGGGTTGGCCGAGAAAGTCTTATTAATTTCATTAAGACTATAGAAAATTAGATTGATATTGAAAGTAAGTAAACAATTTCCACAAGTAGCATTAGATAACAAAAATGACATTCTCAAGGGTATTAGCTATTTGATCCCAGTGACGATGTAGGTAAGGGAATTCTGGTACGCTAAAGTTTCTGCTATACTCATAGTCCAGAGAAGGTCACAAATTCTAATGGGCATATTTTTGGAATTAGGTGGCATGTGGTTGACTATTTTTATATTCTCAAAAGGAATTAATGTAAAAGTTTAAAATGCGGCCCCTTATTAGGTGTTTACTCTCACATACTAATATTTGTTTTTATGATTGTTGCATTTTATTATTCATCAGAAACATATACTATGAAATTTTAATTTGCCTAACGAATTCACAAAAAATATATAGGACACACGTGCAACATATGTGTCAAGAAACTAACCTAATTATATATGGTAAAACTCTATCACAAATACAAACTTATCCCCATAATTTGCAAATGTTATTTTCCTTCCTCTCAACAAAGTTGTTTAGCCAAATAAATAGTGAAAGACACTTTCTTATGCACAATCCTTATATGTACTATAGATTTTATAGAATTGCCATTAATACACTAACAACAAGAAGAATAACCCTCTCTCCCATGGGGACAAGAAAGAATGGCTGCAGCCCCAGCCCCACAACCAGCCCAACCCCTCCAACAAGAACAATAAACCCCACCTCCCCAGGACCATGGAACAATGATGGGAAATACCACAACACAATCACCACAACAACAAGTTCCATCAATAAGAACACCCATACTCATATGTCTCCTACAAAATTTCATTTTCCATCAACCCCAACAACATAAAAGGAAAGTTTGGCCGAGAAAGTCTTATGTTGATGGTTTAGGCCTTTCTCCTACTCCAAGTTCTTAAGTTGTTTATGTTGCTTCTTCAAGAAGAATCTCTATAAAGGCCCTTCGGAGAAGACTCATACTCTAAAAATAAGTAACAATAATGAGATTTAGGTATGTATGCCTTCAACTTTGTATTTAAATTCATTAAATATCACGAAAATAAGTTTGCTAGTGAAAGTAAGAAGACATGTTCCACAAGTATCATTACATATTGATGGTATCCTTTCCACACTCCAAGTATCACCCTCACCATACCACACTCCTACTCTTCTTTCATAGTATTGTGCCCTATGGATTTTACAAAATCAATATTAATACACCACCGCCAACAACAAAAATGCCCATTCCCATGGGGTCAAGGAAGAATGGATGCAACCCCAACCCCTCAACTAGCCCAACACTACCAAGAAGTACAACAAACCCCATCTCTACACAACCATGGAACAATGATGGGAACTATCACCACACAATTATACAAGCCACCATTTCCACCAACAAGACCAACCTTACTAATACATGCCACCTGCAAAAATTAATTTTCCATCAACCCCAACAACACAAAAAGAAAGATTGGCCAAGAAGGTCTATTAATTTCATCAAAAATACAGAAAATTAGCTTGCTAGTAAAAGTAGGATAACAAGTTCCGCAAGTAGAATTACATAGCAAACATGGCATTCTCAAGGGTTCTTAGCTTGTTGATCCCAGTGAGTGTGTAAGTAGGGCAAGTCCCGTGCACTAGGGCTTCCACTATGCGCATAGTCCAAAAAAGGTCACAAGTTCGAATAGGCATATTTTAGGAATTAGGTGTCTTGTGGTTGAGTATTCTTATATTCTCAAAAGGAATTAATTTAAGGAAATAAATATCGACCCCTTTTATGTGTTTATTCCCGCACGCTATTAATATTCTTTAATGTAATTGTATCATATTATTATTCAATATAAAAATGTATTACAAATTTTAATTTTTCTAATGAATTTAAAAAATATATATAGGATACATATGCAACTCAAGTGTCCAGAAAATAATGTAATTACATATGATCAAACCATATCATAAACATAAACTCATCCCTATAAATCACAACGTTCTTTTTCTTTCCTCTCAAATAAGTTGTTCAGCGAAATAAATTGTGAAAGACACCTTCTTATGCAGGTGAAGGTGAAATATGGCTATGAGAAAGTTTTGGGGAATGTCTTGTATGATATGAAGGTGAAATATGGCCAAGTCTAGGAGTTTTACGCATGGGGAGGCTTAGGCCCAAGACCCGAAGGCCTTGGGCCGAATTAAAAAAAAGTGGCACAAAAAATACACTAGTCTGCGCTCTCATCGCATCGCGCTAGGGGAACAGACCCTTACTTGTTTGTCAAAAATTTGGAAAACTAAATTTTGATATGGTTGCTCTAAAATTGGGGTTAGATCCATTCTTCACTCATTTTTGCCCTCTGAACAAGAATGCGATGTCCAATTTTTGATATCACCCACAGATTTTGAGATATATGGAATTATGATTATGGGCATTTCCGAGGAACATTTTGTGGTATTTTTTTGGGTCTATGCAATATCTCATCCTTGGGAACATTCATCCCCAAATGTCAAAGAAACATATATAAGAGAAATGAGCAAGATGATTTCAACCCACATAATAATGCAACAATGCACTTAAACATCATTTTGAAAATTTGACATAAGTGTCAAAATCCACATTAACTTGTCAATATAAACATGAATATATGCAAATGACAAAGGGGTTGAAACATAGGACTTGAAATTATAAAAAGTACTTGACGTTTTATCATAAGCTTCAATAGAATGAAGGAGGTACAAATATTGTTTCTCCATGCCCACTCTGGCTCCACAAGAGACACTTTTGACTTGACGATTCTTCCAAAGGGCCTGGACGAACACTACATCCATACAAATCAACTTTTCCACCCTCCATCCAATATCTCCACCGGGACCTTCTCCTAAGTCAACTTATCCTCCACAACCATAAAGAGTTCCATGGCACTGGAGTCACCAACACATTCCCTCAACCTAGAAGCATGAAGAACCGGGCGAACTATATCTATATCCATAGGCAATCCCCACTCATATGCAACCTCACCAATCCTCCTCAACACTCTATAAAGACACACAAATCATAAACACAATCCCCTTTATTGCTAAATCGGACCATACACTACATGGGTGAGACTCCCAAGTGAACTCAATCTTCAACACAAGCTCACATGGCCTATCTTAGCATGTAATTACACCATCTCCCCCTTGGGAGAAATTAAACCTCCACTTTATCATCTCTCACCAAGGTCTTCAACTCTGTCAAGGCGGGGTAACATTCTTGTTTTGCTTTTACCTCATCAACCAAGGACGATTTAGAACCAATAGCCACCACTACACCACCATAGTCAACCTCTTCCAACCTAACTCCCAATTTGGCCAATCGATGGACCTCCCTAGTCCACTCTTGGCTACCATCATCACCATGTGTTAGACTACCCATAGACACCCTACTTAGAGCGTCAACCATAACATTAGCCTTACTGGGGTAATAATGCACACTCATATCATAATCCTTAAGGAGTTCTAATCACCTTCTTGTTACCCACAATCCACACTTATCATATTTAGCAAACAACCTCTTATCCCACTAATACTTGCAACACTACCCAAAATGATCCACAAGCTCTAAACAATCCAACACTTCACCACTAGAGAACACCACAAGCATGGAAAGGTAGGGTTGAAAGATCCTATTCATGAGACCTATAGACATAACCTATGTATAAATCAGACCAAAAGACACCACCCCAAATTCAAAATATCAAAAAGAACCTCAAGAAACCATCTATCACCGGAATAACTCAATAGGAATGGCTTAGGTTCAATACCCCTAATTCTTACAAGATGACAAATGCTACCCATAGAGATCAACTAGACCTTAAGTCAACAAATAGGCTCACCTCTCCACTACCATTTTACAATCCCTCACTTAAGGAAGGGTTCATTAGGGAGTTGGAATCTAACTCTATGGGTGCTATAATCAAAGGAGACAAAATATGCATGCAACTAATCCATCCCAAGTATGACATCACAATCCACCACATCAAACCCAATAACTCACAGGGAAAGACCTAATGCAATATGAACATAGAACGATACCTATGAACTTTGTAACAACCGTAGGCTCAACAAAAAGGGGGGGTAGACACCAAAGGTTCACATAACAACTTGGGACACATAGTAATCCTACTAGCAACTAAAAGGAAAAATTAAAGAAATAGTGTCACCCGGACCCATCAATGCATACACATCTAAGTCAAAGGAAACTTTAACATATCAGTAGCAATGTTGGGTGCCTCATCCCCTCCTTACCTCCCTTAAAGGGAATAGAATCTATTGCACCTTGGGGCACCTCCTCGATGACCTTACCTTCCTCCTTGGCCTACATAAGCACCTTGGCCTTGAGGACCTTTATCCTCTCCCTTGGGTTAAGTATGAGGACATCCACTAAATTTGTGCCCAAATGCACCACAACTAAAGAAATCATTAGATTTCTTCAAACATGGGCCACCATGGCCTTTCCCACACTTTCAGCATCTAGGCTTTGCCACCCCTTCATCACCTACTTGGAATCTTTGATTTGGCACCCTATCATTGGCAAACCCCTCATTGGAAGTATTGGATAACTCTTGGCCTTGGGATTTATGACCTTGAGGAAACCTACCACCCTTGGAATTTTGAAATGCACCTTGAAAATATGCCCTCTTAGCATCACCAATTCTTTTCTTTCTAAGATTTTCACCCTCTAATTGTTCGGCATAAGTCATGAAATGGGATAAGTCCATATCACTTATCAACATGGAAGCAACACACTCCTCATTAATTAAGTCGGACACCCCCATCACAAACTTATTTATTCTAGACCTGGGGTCGGCAACCAAGTTTGGAGCATATTTTGAGATTTGGTTGAACTTAAGGGCATACTCCCTAACACTCAAAGAAACTTTCTTAAAATTCATAAATTCCATCATTTTGGCCTCCCTTAGCATAAGAGGAAATAACTGATTGAGAAATATCACCTTAAATTCCTCTCAAAGGATCACATTGTTGTCCCCCCTTCTCCTCCTTCCATTAAGTAAACCATATTTGAGCTACCCCCTTGAGTTGTTAAGCCACCAACTCCGCCTTTTTCTCCAATATAACCCCCATAATAGCCAACACTTTGTACACCTTATCAACAAATTCTTAAGGGTCCTCATCCACCTTAGACCCGTGAAACTACGTTGGGTTCATCCTAATAAAGTTTCTCACCCTTGAAGCTGGTGTAGAAGCATGAGGGGATTGGGCCCCTGGGTTGATTTGATTAGTCACGGCATGATCCAACATGGAAAGAGCATCCCAAAATTCTTCATGAGCCACTCCTCCATCTTGAGGAGCTTGAGGAGCGGGAGGAGCCGATTGCTCCTCAAGAGTACGGGCTCTACTTCCTCTTGGAATAGGAATGATCTAGAATAACAAAGAACATTCATTAGGGGAAAAGACTTAACTTACAACTAAGGCACGGTGTAGACCATGAAGAAGTGAAACATTTACTAAAACATGTCATAGCCTCTTATTTATAGTCATGGCGCACTTCACAACCATGAATAAGACTAATCGTCATGATGTGTTGGACGTTGAGGACTATTAACAACCTAGTGCTCTGATACCAAGTTTATCACGACCCAACCCTAGGGCATAGATGTGACACGGCTAATGGGGAACCCAAAGGACCCCAATAAAGCCTCTTAATATATAATTACACATCCTTGGTCGGGAAAGCAATAAAACAATAATAATAGATAGTAAAAAGGTGATATGAGGCTAAGGGACGTCTTTCATATCACAAAACATCAAAAGAATCAAAGAGAGTCAAGATTATATCATCTTTACATAACTTGTCCAACAACACCTCTAAACATAGAACTTAGCGGGGTCCAGGACAAGCAATCAGACTCACCCTCATAATGTGAATTATTAACATAAAGAAGTCTTAGAAATAGCACGAGAAAGTAGCTAGTGTCTTTAAACTTGAGGACTTACCAAGATTATCTTCAATATGATCAACTAGCAATGTGGATGAGGATAGTCAAATGGGGCTTCGGTTCCTATATTATAACATCATGTAGGCATAGAGTATGCATTAGTATGTTTGAGTGTACTAAGTATGAAGGGTGCAATGCTACAATAGGTAGGAAACATAATGAAAATGCATAATTATAACCAATAGATAAGCATAATAATGATGTGATATGCATGATTAATTCTTGAAGTAAAACATACTTGTAAATCATGCAACTTGTATAGATCATAATACATAAGTGTGGGAAGAGACCTCAACCAACATAGAATAAGACCAAGTGAGCTATAGCTTGGAATCTTGATGATTACCCCTCACCGATAAGAGGTGGTCTAATTTTCATGGTAAACCATATTTCAAACTTACGGGAACGTGACCCAATTTCATATGAAGTAACCTTTTTTACGGGAACATGACCCAATTTTGAAAAGGATTTCATTAAGAACTTCACCTTACAGGAACACAATCCAATTTGGGGAAGAACCTCAAGAGAAAGTGCACTAATTGGATCCACTAGTATTGCAAGGGTATAACATAGTACTATGATGGAAAATAGCTCAACGAAAGAGAACAAGACCTCCATCCGTCAGAGCTAAGAAAAATCCCACGGAATAATTGAAATAATCATAACTTTAGTAACTTATGAGAAACATAGATTCATGATATGAGTAGCTGTTAAATATCCTTGAACTCTAATGGTGAGCCTAACTTTAAACATAAGAGCATATCATCATCAAACATTACCCTTCATTATCATCCACATCAAAGGCTCACAAAAGGTAAAATCTTTGAAAATAAGGCTTAACTTCATACTTGAATAAACATAAATAATTTCATAAGTTCATAACACATTTGATAGCCTATATTCATCATAAATTCACTTGACTCATAAATCATGCTATAGATCATCAGTAACTTGAAAACCCTTAAAAAGCCATTTTATCAAACACTTGGTGAGTTTGCAATGCTAGTTCAAAATCATGCAATTCAAGAGTGAAATTATGCAAGGAAACTTAAATTAAATCAACCCACCAGCACATAGCAATACCCTCATCCAATGTACATCAAAAACCTTCATCAAATCTCAAGATAGATGAAAGATTCATAGCTCAAAATATGCTTAAATAGTCACACATTTACAAAACTCTAACATTGTTCATAGTCAAATCCATAATAGAAGAGCCATAAGTAAAATCAACTTAGAATAATGTAATTTAAATAAAAAGAAAGCTTAAGCACCATGGATGAGAGGATCCAATGGTTGAAACCCACATACATTAACTTTAGAGAATTCCTTGATGAAGATTGAGATGAGAACTCAAAGCTTGCGTGAATTCCTTAAGATCCGAAATGAGTTTGGGATGCTTGATTTTAAGTGAAATATTGTGTAAGTGTTTGAGAAACTTTTGGGGAATATCTTGTATGATACGAAGGTGAAATATGGCTAAATATAGGTGTTTTTACACATGGGGAGGATTAAGTCCAAGACCCCAAGGCCTTAGACTGAATTTAAAAAAAACTAGCATAAAAAGACACTAGCCCATGCCCTAGCCACGTCGCGCTAAGGGCGCGGACCCTCACTGGTTTGGCAAAAGTTTGGTAAACTAAATTTTGATAGGGTTGATCTAAAATCGAGGTTAGCTCTATTTGATACTCAAATTTATGCTCTGAACTAGAATACAAAGTCAAAGTTTTGATATCATGCATGGATTTTGAGATATATAGAAATTAGAGTTATGGGCATTTCTGAGGCATATTCTCGAGCAATTTTTGGGGTCGTTTCAATGGCCATGGAAAAATGTCAGGAACTACCACCACACAATCACCACAACCACCAGTTCCACCAACAAGAACAACCCTATTAATACATCCCGTTTGCAAAAATTCATTTTCCATCAACCCCATCAAGAGAAAAAGAAGGATTAGCCAAGAAAGTCTATTAATTTCATTAAAAATTCAGAAAATTAGCTTACCAGTGAAAGTAAGAAAACAAGTTCCACAAGTAGCATTACATATCAAACATGGCGTTCTCAAGGGTATTCAGCTTGTTGATCCTAGTGACTTCATAAGCAGGGCAAGTCTAGTGCACTAAAATTTTCTATATGCAAAGGGTCTGGGGAAGGTCACAAATTCTAATGGGCATATTTTAGTAATTAGGTGGCATATGGTTGAGTATTTTTATATTCTCAAAACGAATTAATTTAAAAAATTAAAATGTGGCCCCTAATTAGGTTAAATTCTCACACACTAATGATTTTTTGTAATTGTTGCATTTTATCATTGGTTACAAACATATATCATAAATTTTAATTTGACTATTGAATTTACAAAAAATAAATGGGACACACGTGTAATACATGTGTATAATTACATATGGTCAAACTTTATCATAAATATAAGCTTATCACTGCAATTTATAAACATTCTTTTCCTTTCCTCTCAACAAAGTTGTTCAGCATAATAAATAGTGAAAGACAACTTCTTACACAAAATCTTCATATGCAGATGGATTTTATAGAATCACCATTAATATACCAACAACAAGAAGAACAACCCCCACTCCTATGGGGCCAAGGAAGAATGGATGTGACCCTAGCTCCTCAACCAGCCTAACGCACCAAGAAGAATAACAAACCCCACCTCCACATGGCCATAGAACAATCATGGGTACTACCACCACGCAATCACCACAATCACCAGTTCTACCTATAAGCAAACCCTACTCATATATATAACCTGCAAATATTCATTTTCCATCAACCCCAACAACAGAAAAAGAAAGGTTGGCCGACAAAGTCTTGTGTTGATAGTTTAGGCCTTTCTCCTACTCTATGTTCTTATGTTGTTGATGCTAAATCTTCAATAAGAATCTCTAAGAAGGCCCATGAAAGAAGCTCTAAGCTCAAAAAATAACAACCAAAAGATTTTGGTATATATGCCTCCAATTTATGTCTAAATTCGTTAAATATTAGGAAACTTAGTTTTCTACTGAAAGTTAGAAAATAAGTTTCACAAGTAGCATTACATATTGATGGTTTCCTTTCCATACTCCATGTACCATCCTTACCATCCCATACTCCTACTCTTTTTTCACAGTTTTGTGCCATTTGAATTTTATAAAATAATGATTAATACACCAACACAACAAGAACGACTCCCATTCCAATGGGGCCAAGGAAGAATAGATGCAATCCCCTCCCCCCCCCTAAGAAGAATAACAAACCCCACCTGACACGACCTTGGAACAAGGACGGGAACTACCACCATAAAATCACCACAACCATTTGTCCCACCAACAAGAACAATTCTACTAATACATGTCACCTATAAAAATTCATTTTTCATCAACCCCAACCGCAACAAAAGAAAGTTTGGCCAAGAAAGTCTTATTAATTTTGCTAAAACTACAAAAAATTAGCTTGCTAGTGAAAATAATAAAACAAGTTCCATGAGTAGCATTATATAAAAGACATGATGTTCTTAAGGGTATTCAGCTTGTTGATCACATTGACTGCATAGGCAGGGTAAACCTGGTTCACTAAAGCTTCTGTTGTGCGCGGAGTCTGAGGAAGGTCACAAATTCTAATGGGCATATTTTAGGAATTAGGTGGCATGTAGTTGAGCATTTTTATATTCTCAAAAGGAAGTAATTTAAGAAATTAAAATGTAGCCCCTTACTAGGTGTTTATTATCATGCACTGATAATTTTTTTAATCGTGACATTTTATTATATATTACAAACACTTATTGTGAAATTTTAATATTCCAATTGCATTTACAAAAAATATATGGGACACATGTGCAACACACGTGTACATAAACTAATCTAATTATATATGGTCAAATCTATCATAAATATAAACTTATCCCTACAAGTTGCAAATGCTCTTTTCTTTTCCTCTCAATAAAGTTTTCAGTGGAATAAATAGTGAAAGACACCTTCTTACGTGAAATCCTCATATGCCCTACAGATTTTATAGAATCATCATTAATACACCAATAACAATAAGAACAACCCCTACTCCCATGGGGCCAAGGAAGAATGGATGCAACCCATCCCCTCAACCAACCCAACACCACCAAGAACAACAAGCCCCACCTCTACACCGCCATAAAACAGTGACGAGAACTACCATCACACAATACCACAACCATCATTTTCACTAACAAGAAGTACCCTATTCAGACATATCACCTGCAAAAATTTAAGTTTCTATCAACCCTAATGTTAGAAAAAGAAAGGTTGGCTGAAAAAGTCTTATGTTGATGGTGTAGGCCTTTCTCCTACTCCAAGTTCTTAAGTTGTTGGTGCTATATCTTCAAGAAGAATCTCTAAGAAGGTCCATGGGAGAAGCCCAGGCTCTAAAAATACATAACAACCACAAGATTTACTTATATATGCCTTCGATGATGTATCTAAATTCGTTAAATATAAGAAAAATTAATTTCCTAGTGAAAGTGAGAAAACGAGTTCCACAAGTGGCATAATATATTAATGGTGTCCTTTCTATACTCCATGTACCATCCTCACTATCCCACACTCCTCTTTTTTCATAGAATTATGCTTTATGGATTTTATAGGGTCACCATTAATACACCACCACCAACAAGAACAATCCCTACTCCCATGGGGCCAAGGACGAATGTTTGCACCCCCATCCCCTCAACTAGCCCAACCCTATATAGTAGAACAACAAACCCTATCCCCATGCAGACATGGAACAATGACGAGAACTTTCCCTACACAATCACTACGACCACCAGTTTCATCAACAAGAATAACCCTACTCATACATATCAGCTGCAAAAATTCATTAAATTTCTTCAACCCAACAACCAAAAAAGAGAGTTTCACCAAGAAAGTCTTATTAATTTCATTAAAAATGTAGAAAAATAGTCTGTTAGTGATAGTAAGAAAATAATTTCCACAAGCAGCATTACATATAGATGTTATAGGTGGGTCATTCATCCTTAGGTCAACGACTTCCCCTTGGTGTGATAATTGTAAACTAAGTTGGCAGCAAGGATGGCTACATCTATTTCTCGATACTGAGTTAATGGTTCATGAATAGGAAGGGGTGGAGTTCTATGTGAATTTAACTATATTGAAATAGAGTGTGGTGACCTCTAGCATAAAAAGGATGGAGTTGGTGTTTGATAAGGTGAAACTCGGGGAGATATTGTGTATTCCTTTGGTTAGTTTGGCTGAGTATGTTTGGCATAAGGATGTGGATTATGTCCTTTGTTCCAAATTCATGCAGACGCTAATTTATGATGTCTCTCATAAAGTGTTGAAGGGGGAGATGCCTTCATTTCTGACACTGTTGTTTCAAGAGGTGCACAAAGGGGTCTTGCCTTGGGAGAGCATAACCATGAAGTGGGTTTTAGGGATAAGGGGCTTGCTAACGCTTTGGACTTTGAGAAACCCGTGGACTAGCCATCCTTGATTATGCTTCATATGGCCAAAGTCATCGATCCTTTGCTAAGCTCTCATCAGTTGGCATTTGGCAATATATTGTCTTTCAAATTCAGGGCATACCAGGATCCCCTCAACTTAGGCAGGGCTCCAACAAAGAAAGACATAATCAACAGGGACACAATGATGGAATGTGATTGCCTTTCTATTGCTCCTATTAAAATGAAACGACCCCCAAAAGTGCCAAACAATACGCCTCGAAAGTGCCCAAAATCATAATTTCCATATATCTCAAATCTGTACGTGATATCAAAAATCTAACTTCATATTCTTGATTAGGGGGTCAAATTGAGTGGGAAATGGGTCTAACCCAGATTTTAGAGCAAATGAATCACAATTTTATTTTCTCAAAAATCAAATTCCAGTGAGGTTTTTGTGCCCCTGAAGCGACGCTCCAAGGGCGTGCCATAGTGTTATTTTTGGGCAGTTTTTCAAGTCCGGTATAAAGCTTTGAGTTTTGGGCCTAAGTATTTCCAAATGTGAAAATACCTATACTTAGTCATATTTTACCCTAATATCATTCAAAACATTACCCAATACTCACTTAAACACTTAGCCAAATATTTCACTCCTAAATTCAAGTCTTAAAACTCATCCAGATCTTAAAGTTCTCATTCAAGCTTCAAGTCTCCATCTCTAATCTTCATCAAATTATTCTCCAAAGCTAAAGTATGTGGGTTTGTTTCATGGGATCCTTCCACCCATGATGCTCAAGCTTCCTTTTAACTGAAATTACATGATTTAAAGTTGATTTACTCATGGGTCTTACTTATTGTGAATTTCACTGCACACTATGTTTAGTTTATGAAATTGTGACTGTTTTCACATGTTTTGAGCTATGAAACCATGATATAATGTAAGCTTTGATAAAGGATTTTTATGTATATTGCTTGAGGGTGTTGCCAAATATCTAATGATAGTTTTGCACAGAATTTTCTTGCATGATTTTACTCTTGAATTGTATAATTTTATACTATCATTACACATATGCCAAGTATTTGATAGAATGTCCAGTTATGATTTATTGAGGAATTGAAGGTCCAATGCATGTTTTATGAGTTGAATGACTATATAATGATGAAAGGAATCTATGTGTATGATGACTATATGATGATGAGAGAAATACATGTATATGATATTATCTATATAGTGTTAGGGATGACCAAGCCTCACTCAGTATGTTGTAGGCCCGAGAAACCTTGCTAAGGGGTTTGTACCTTAATCGCCTTGCTCGGGAGGTGGCAGGCCCGTGCAACCTTGCGAAGGGGTTTGTACCTTGATAACCTTGTATGGGAATTTGTACTCCATCGACATTGTTTTGGGGTTTGTACCTCATCAACCTCATGAAGGGGTTTGTACCTCATGCGCCTCTCCAAGAAGGTGGTAGGCCTTGGATTGCACTAAGAATAGTCACTTCTTACACTTGTATTATGTTCTATATAAGCATAACTTTACTTCAATCATCATTCATACATGCCATATTGCAATAAGCTTATTCATTGGCTATGTGATGCATTTTATTTATAGTGCTTATCACTTGTTGTATTGCATCCTAAATCCTTAGTATATTCAAATGTACTAACTCATACTCTATGCCTACCTGATGTCACTATGTAGGAACTGGAGCCCCACTTGAGCATCCTCCATGTGGCTAGTATGATATCTCTCAAGCTTGTTGGTGAGTCCTCCATTCCAATGATGATGTTTATGATCTTATGCTATGTTTTAATATTATATTTCTTTTATATATGTATTGATTATGAGGGTGAGCCCGATTGCTTGTCTTGGCCCCCGCTCTTATCTATGTAGTAGAGGTATTGTTGGACATAATATGTATCTATGCTATGAGACTTTACTCTATTGTTTCATGATGTTTATGATACGAAGGTTGTCCCTCAGCACGGGTTATTCCTATTTACTATCTCTTGTTGTTGTTTTCTTGCTTCTGCAACCAAGGATGTGTAATAATATATTAATAGGCTTACTTGGGTAGCTTTGGGTTCTCTATGCATTGTGTCATGTCTAGGCCCTAGGCTTGGGTCATGACATGCAATGTCTGCTCCTCCAAATGCCACAATATTTTTCTCTCTTAAGTAAGGACTTTCCATGATGGAGTATGGGTTTGGCTTCCTTCTATGTGTGTATTGATCACTTTGTGATCCAGGTGCATGAGAAGTGAGAGAGTGTCGAGAGTTGCAAGTTTGTAACTTTGACATTACTTGATTAAAGTAGTGAATTTGTTGAAATCCTATGAGTTGTAGGTAGTGTTGTGTCTCTGTTGATAAAGGATTTTTCCACTATACATCGTGTGTTGTTCTGGTTGTTGTGTTTATCTTAGTTATTCTGATGTTGACTTAAGAACCTAGTTCTATTGAGTGTTATGGGTGGAAGTCTTTTAGATTGGTATTAATTTGCATTTTTGCCTAAACTCTCATGAATTATTTATGCCACTAAAACATATCTTATCATTCTTTATAAATATTCTTTTGGAGAGTCATGACTTAGCCAACTGGATGTTTTTGAATTTCAGTCTTTATGTAAGTATGCAGATTATTCCTATTTAGATAATTATGTATTATTAATTGAATTCCCTTTGTAGTTGAATCAAACAATATAGTCAAATTATTTTACAACTAGTTAAGTATAGGCCGGTTTTACTTGACGATAAAAGCCAGAGCTAGAGCCTTAATTTTAACTTTATGAGTTTTAGATTTTAAATGGTTATTTCAAGTGTTAGTATTTCTAAACTTAATAATTATATATATATATATATATATATATATTATCTTATATACTGTGCATAAGTATGTCTAGTGTAAAAGTTGTGAAGTTTCTTAGAGGTGTGCAAACATTTAATCGACTAATAAATCGAATCAATAAAATGTTATTGGTTCATTATTGTTGGGTTATCAATTTTTTCATGGTTTTTGAAAAGAGTTATTGTTTTATTGGTTTGATTTTGATTTTTCAATATTGGTTTATTGGGTAAATCGATATCCTAGTAAGAATATACTAATTTACAATGTTACCTATACTATTGCATGACTTGGGCCTAGTGCCTCGGGCAACATGGTGAATGGGAGATTCAGAGTCAACCCAAACAAGCTTCTTAGCATATGTTGTGCACATCCTTAGTTGCGGAATATAAATCTAACACCAACAAATAATTCTAAGGGAATATGGGCTTAGGACTCATGCTATAGGGATAGATAAGGACAATGGCTTTGCATGGTCAAATTACAAGCAAGACTAAGGGGAGGGTATGTATGACTCAAGCTATGGTAAAGTAGGGACTTGGAACTTTTATCACTTCCAATCATCATCAATAGAATAGGATGGGGTAAGGGTCTAAATGATAAATCTCCATAAAAGCTCAACATCTCATAATAGGTACATAGCATAGTATCCAATAACATCTCTAAAACATGAGTAGGAAGGGGGCCAAGACATATCCTGTCCTCACCCTCACAGTACTAAGAAAATGAAATAAAGTCTCAACATAAACAAGATGGAAAATTAGATATTGTCTTAGAAATGGAGGACTCACCACAACAATGATCTTCATGAACCAAGCTAGCCACGTGGAGGAGGATGAATAGGAGCATAGGTGTCTAACGGTTATATCATGCAGGCAAAAGTATGATTTAGTACTTTGAATGTACTAGTGTGTGGGGTGCAATGCAACAACAGATAATAAGCTTCATAACAATATGGATATCCATATATAATAGAAATAAGTTCAATATGATATGAATTAGGATGGTTTGATAAAATCATTCATGAGAGATAAACATAACAGCCTATCATCATTACATATGTGGGAGAAGACCATAACCGACATATAAGACCAAGCGATCTACTAATTCTAATCCAACATAATCACCTACGTCGGCAGGAGGAGATTACTTGCCATGAAGAACTCCATCAATATTCACATATGCATCATTAATAAACATTATGGATTAGGTAGATCTACTAGCCTAGCCTGCAAGTGCTCCTATGGTACAACATACTTAATGAGTCAAGGGGTTGCTACTACAATTCCCTTACCAAATCCTATATCAATGCCCCATTCAGTGATAAGTCATTCCCAGGAAATACATCAAAAAATATATGCATAATCATAATCATTTCTAAACTTTAAAAGTGTAGCATCATCATCATTATCATATAAAAAAGAGTAGCTCATCTAATGTTAGATCCAACAAGTGAGAAAGGTCCTTACCACAAGGGATCTATCTTTTGGTGAGAATTATCCTTTCATTATCATTAACATTCATAAGAGGGATTAAAACACCATAAATTTCATATACTTTCTAAATTTAACCTTCATCATTGGAAATCATTCATCATTAGAAAACGCGATGTGAAAATTGAGTGGATTTATGCATGTAAACTTTAAATCATGAAACTCAAGAGGACTATGTATCAATTCAATGAAAATAATCAATTTCAATCATTCAGAGATAATCCACCTCAATCATACATATCATCTTTCAAACTTAAATATAGATTCATGTAATTTATCTCATAAAATCATCAATTTCATAATACCTCATGGTAAATAACTTTCATAGCTTTGAAATTCATAAAATAGGTCTTAGGAGAAGACCCTTGAAATCAAATTATGCAATTTTATGCAATAGACGAAGAACTTCGATATAATTTATAATTAATAGAAGTAGTAGGAAGTACCCATAATAAATTAATAATTAAAACTTAAAGAATTTAGAAAATAGGCTTTGGGAGTTCATGGTTGGAAGAACCCATGAATGAATAAACCTAAATACGTTTTTTAACGGTGAAACTTGGTGAGAAATACTTGAATAACCTTCAGAATCTCTTTTACAATCTTTATATTATATAGGAGAAGCTTGATCTTCAAGAAATTGATAGGAGTTGATGGAGGGTATCTAGAGAGAAGTTTGAGAGGATTTTGGAGTGTTTAGAGAGAGGTTAACCCAATCTCGATAGTGACGACGCCTACTAGATCCCACCTACAGTCAAGTCAATTACCCAACCCCAAGGTACCTGTCTTAGCTCTCTATTCATAACCATAACCAATATAGCCTACCCAAAATCTGGAAGTCAGCAATATAAATCAGGAGTGCTCCTACAAATACAACTATTATACAAGGCCAAATGTCTGAAAGCAAAAGACGACAATCACAAGGAAAGAGATTATGACAATGACAGACCTGTCGATGCTCACCTCAAGGAAGTCTTTTGAGAGCTCCCAAATCCACAACTCAGTAATCATGGATCATACCTAGATATGCACCATGGGAAGATACAAAAATGAGGGGATGAGTACCAAAAAGAGGAACCTAGTAGGGATCATCGGCAGACCAAGTGAAATACAGTAAATCCAAAAACTTCATATATAATAAACTATAGTAGTCTAACCACCCGAAGCTCAAATCAAGGATAAGCATATTTCGATGACTCTCAAACCCTTAGTTGAACCAACCCAAGTGATGAATGATGACAACTGAACCAACCCAAGGGATGAACAATGATAACTAAACCAACCCAAATATTGAACAATGATATGTATGATATGCGGGTGTAATGCCCTAAGATCTGTGTTTGTATGCTAATGATGCCCTATAAGCCTATAAGGTACACTTGCACATAATATGATCGATCATATCATAATAGAACCTAACTCCCAATATCTCATGATCACAGGTCAGTTGGATATGGGTGTAAGGTGCTCCTAGATCCTTCAGAAGCCTAGAAGGTACACCCACTCACAATCAGGGTATGAATAGGTAAGTGGATCTATGGGCAATTAATCATGGAGCCTCGCCTTAACAATCAAAAATTAACTGGGTCCTTAACCTTGTGCCAGCACATGACACCTAATCCAAAATATACATGTGTAGTAGTGGGGCATATGCCATGTGGGACAAAGAATCCCCCTCATATAACAAATGTGTGTCATCATAGAATATAAATCACTGGGCCTCACCTCCAAATGGAGTTATCAGGGTCCTCAACCTAAAATGTAACGAATAGGGTCTACAACTCATAATCAACTGGGTCTTAGACCCAGCATAATCTATGTGTCATATCTCTCTCTAATTAAATAACAGTGTATCAAACCCAGAGTGTAACCAAATCTCGAATAACACTCAGTCCTCAAAATCTACATCTGCTAGCTAGAATCATAATTGCGGCCACTAGGACATAGACAATAGGGAGCGTCACCCAAGAATCAGACACATCAAACGTGACCATCGTTGCTCAAATAACAATTGGAGTGTCATCTGGGACTCGACATTTTAATCACTCACTCACTCAACCAGTCTATCTGGATTACAAACTCCAAAGTTATGTTATGTCTAACATGAATGTAGGTGCTGACAATCATATCATTCCCAAAGTGAAATGCAGGGGAGGACAGTTATATCATGCCCAGAGTTAACGTAGGCAACAATCTTATGACCTAATCTCAAACAAGTATCAAAAATACATCAATGTGTGTATGTATGTGTGTGTGTATATATATATATATATGCCCAATAAAGGACAAGTAGACCATAACCTCACCAATCACCACCAATGCTCAGAGAAAACATAGACAATCACGATACATTATAAGTATCTAGGACAACCAAACCTTATAGAATCATATCTACACAAGAATCAGGCCACTGTAAGTCATAAAATCAATACATAGTCTCTTGGTTAGCATATCTCTATAGCAACAGGCTATACATACTTGTACAGAGGTACACGTCAAGCCAGCACACATGCCTGTCCTAGGGAACTAGCTTATATTTGGCCTTTACTAGGCCTCTTTCTTTGTGCAAAGAAACTCATAGGTTAGTGTCAGCCTAATGTAAGCTAAGGCCAAAAAGGTGAGACAATTAGAAGGATGTTACCTACCTAGAATCATATGACAATCTAGCTACTATAAAGGATGTCACCTAAGCAACCACGTGTAGGCCTACTAATAATGTGCTTTACTTTAAATAGGGTGCTAGTTCGTAAGACTAACCTGTGTAGCTAGTGTCTCGTCACAGATAACCCTAGGAATCTTGTAGGATATAGCCTGTACCTAGCTACTAGGGTCACACTCAAATCTCTAACCTGCCAGCGGCAAAGTAACACCTCTCGTATCACAGAATGCTCCTTAGAACTATGATTGTGCCTAGAACATGATGTGTTACTCCAGTCACTAACCAGTAGCACAAGTACATAATAGCTAACAATAGTATACAGGATCATATAAGTCATAGGGTAGAATAAAATCATGTTTAAATAGGTAATCAACCATAATCCAGATAACTACAATTACTTAGAATAGGTATAAATACAAGAATCAATGCACAAGGAAGCATGTAGTTACTTACCATTCCCAAATGTGAGTGTTTTTTTAGTGATCTCAGTACATACACACATATAAGCACGATTCAATCTCAATTTACGTAATTGTCACTTCTTCTCAGCCTATCCAGCACCTTTCAGGCACTCCTCGTAGCTATATAAAATAAAAATTTAGCTAGTATAGAAACTACAACTAACACAACCCTCAATAAAACAACTGTAGTTCTATATCACCATATATAATACATGCAGATTCATGACAATTATATGCAACATAAATCCCACAGCTCAACCCATTCACAATACATTTCTACACATTCCAATTTAAATATGTAAATAGTTGAGCTCAGTCTAAGGTTGGACAAAGCCTAGCCTACTTGGTAGATGATGCCTCATGTCCTAAGTCAATCCTCTCTATATTTTCCCTTCGAATTT
>JAOTQJ010150892.1:0-31921 GCA_025642045.1 Solanum sejunctum
ATGTCATGTGGTAAATGTAAATCCTCTAAGGTTTATTTTTTATTCCTAGGATGAAGTCAAAGATTGACTATTGTTTGCCTTTGGAGTATGATGGAATAAAGCAAAATGGCTCTTTAAATTGTCTGTGCTTCTTTTATTTGTGAAGTAGCAGTTAGTCAATGCAACTTTTGATGCTCCTCATGGGTTATCTGAAAACAGCCGCTTTATGTTTTTAAACATATGGGTTAGGCTGCGTACATCCAACCCCCCCTCATTCCGCAATGAGCGGGAGACTTTCGAGGCACTGGGGTATGTTGTTGATGATGATATTTTAGAATAGTTCTTAGGCCCATCAAAATGGTGGACAATATGGTAACCATACACTGCTTGATGATCTACTTCTCAACAATGACATATCTAATCTATAGATTCACAATGCTCTATGCCAATTAACCAAAGTTGTAACTACTCAAATAAAATAACAGGCAGGTACCCCTAGGATTACAAATGATAAGAGGGGGAGAGGAAGGCTAAGAGGGATCGAGTTGATGGTGCTTCATCTCCTACTAGTCTACCAATGCCCAAGCACAAATCGGAAAGGCTCGTTTTTGCTATTTATCAATAGTGTTCGGTCAAGAGCATCAAGAAAAGTGTTTGGTCAGCACTGAGGGTTATTTCAAGTGTCACGGTATTGGACATAAGATTAGGGACTCCCCATGGCCTTTGAGGAATGGATAAGGAGCTTAATTTGAGGATAGACTTCTATATGTTAAGCTCGGCACCAATAGTGCACCAAATCCTCCTAGGTTCCCAAAACGTGGAAGGAATCATGTCGATACATGTTTGAGAAATGTGGGTGCATACTTTTAGTGTGGTAAGGTGGCCATAAGATTGTTGATTGTCCATATGCTCAAAGAAAAGGTACAGAGAATCGTCCTTCAACAAATGGTGCTAACGGAACCCAAAAGGTATAAGGTGCTGTTGTCACGACCTGGACCTAAGGTCTAGGAGTGACAATAATTAGAGTTCCCCAAACAAACCTCAAAGTATCCATATTCACATGATATATTTGGAAGTGTATATGAATAGTAAACACATAGTTCTAAGGGATAGGAAAGTGGGACTCAAACTATAGGGATATTAATGGGAAAGGGATTACGTAGATTGATATAGCATGTAGCACATAAATACTAAGGGGTGGGTACCTATGATTTACTCTATGGGGGCAATTTGGGACTTAGGATCTTTCATATCATAACATATAATCATATCATAATACTTATAATAAATTCAGATAGAAACATCCAATAGATAACTATACTAATAAACATAATCTCCAAATACACACTTAGAATATAAACATAAAAGATTTTACAAGATGTCTAACAATGCCTCTAGTCATAAGATAGGATGGGGGCCAAGACATACCCCGGGATCACCCTCAAAGTAAATAACATAAACAAAAGAATCATAGGTAGAGGAATGGTTGCTTGTCCTTGGAAGATAAGACTCGCCACACTAAGCACAAGATCCAAGCAAACTGTCATACGATGGATGAAGGTAGTCCTCGATCCCTACATGGTTAGATCATATAGGCAACAAAATGCATTAGTACATGTGAATGTACTAAGTATACAGGCATACAATGCATATGACTTGGCAAACTTGCATTCAATGTTAGATGACAAGGAACATAAGATGAAAGGAGATATAAGCAAGACATATAGTATACAATATGCTATGAAACCAATGATCCATGAAATACAATAATGTTCATGTATAGTGCAGATGGACTATAACTAACAAATCAAACTCATGCAAGATTACATGAAGTAGGTCGATGTAAACCTCCCATCAGTAGAAGAAGATTACTTGCCAAGGGTAATCTACACCACACCTTATGACCTGGTCCATTTGGTGTGATGTACGCCTTCCTTACGACCTCACTTTTCAGAAAGATTTCCTTATCATATCATATCATATCAACGTGTAACCATTCTTTACGACTCAGCCTTTCTAGTAATGGTTACCATATACCTATGCTGATATATAGTTTAAGGAAAGGAAGAGGACCCTTGGGGATTGCCCTGACGCCCTCAATCCATTGGTGCTAAGTAAAATATCCCACGAGAATACTTATACATATTCATGCTTTCAAAAGAGGCATTAGTCCTTCCAAATTATTTCAATACATACTTGCCCTCAAAACCCAAACATGTTTCATACATGAGTTCAAAAGCTAAATCAAAGTCATAATCATGTTTCTCATGTATAGGATTAGCTTATGCAAATATTTGAAATGGTGCAAGCACTCAAAATACTCAAAGAGCCATCTCATAGACATTTATGTGATCACATCTTGTCATAACCATAATCTTATTAAAATCATATACATAAACATAATTAGGCTTAAACCACTTCATAATTTTCATAAAATCTGATGCTCATGAATGCATATGCTATGAATGATATATGAATAGTAATGGGTAACATAGATTGAATCTAAAATCAACAAGATAATATGAAATTCAACTAAACCCATAAGTAAAATCAACATTCAAATCATAATATGGATTACCCGTGCTTAGAGAAAACATTAATGGGACAATGCATATTAAAATACTCATCATAATAATAATGTAACTCAACATATTAGAGATTAAATAAACTTAAAATCATCAATAAAACATAGCCCAGACTTCAACATAATTTAATAAACAATAATATTCAAATCCATAATTAAAGTAAGCAAAATTTCATGAAGTTCAAGTTAAAAAGAGTTTGGGTCTTCTTGGTTGAAAGGGACCAAGAATCAATCCCACATACCTTAGCTAAAGAAGAAGATTCAAGAAGAAATTTGATGAAGAAAGGTGTTTTCCCTAGATTCCCAAGTTTAGCCTTCACAAGAGCCTTTGAGAGAGTTCTTTAGGAGAGTTCAACATAATTCTAAGTGTAGGAATGAATTTGAATGAGACGAATAAAGAATAGGTTATTTGAATATCTTTAGATAGCATAGAAAGTCACGAAAGACCCTTAGGGTAAATTATAATTATGAAAATGCTATTAATAAAAAAGCAGAAAAAATTGAAATTAAGGTCTCCTGGAGGGGGGAAACGGACCATGATACTTGCCCATGGACCAACACTTAGAAACATTTCACTTGATGAAGGTCCAAAATGATAATTCAATACTTTAAAAAAACCAACATAGGCACCCATATGAAAAGTTATATGAACTGTACCAAGGCACCCGGTCCGTGTACTCATCCATACCACTTTACTTAGAAAAACTTTTCACAATGAAGTTCTAAGGTGGTGATCCAATACTTAGAATATTTTCACTCTAAAACCCATAAAGAAGGGTCTCAGGGACCATGAAGCACCAAATGGTCCATGAGAGGGGCCATATCACTTACCTTAAGCTCAAAACTGTTGAATCTCAAGCCCAAGTCCCCCATTGATCCACCACACAGTCCGTATGGCCTCACACAGACTTTATGGTGTCAAAGTGTGGTATTCCTTACTCCCAAACATCATATTACGGTTGACACAGTGCCAAGGCCCACTTCAAATACTTCACACAGTCCATATAGCACCACACAAAATGTGAAGGCTTCCATGAAGCATCACCTTAGTCCAAAAATTCCAAAACTAAATTTTCATGCTCCATTGAAGTCAAAAAAAGTTTGGGGTCCTTATAGGTGTAGAGGCTAGTGGTAGTACTATTCCCGAAATCAAGGTGAGGGTGTTAGTGGTCTAGCTTTTCCTACATGCCACAAGTATGGAAGGTATCACCTGGGAGATTGTTTGGCAGGTTTGAATGCATGTTTCAGGTATGGCACAAAGGATAATAAGTTGATATATTATCCATGGGTCACTGAGAATTATAAGGATGATCATCAAGTATCTCAACTGTACCCCTTTAAGGGTGCTTTTACTTAGTATGGTGCTTCACCCATTATGTTAGAGGTTTTATGATTACGATGTCTATATTTATTTAGATCAGAGTACCATTTTGTCTTTCATTATGCTATTTTTTTTTAGTAGGCTTGATGTGTATCTTGAATAGTTATGCGAACCCTTTGAGGTGTCTACCCCCATTGGTAACTTCGTTGTTGCTAGATGACTCTATAGGTGTCACATATCGTAGCACATATTGAAGCAAGCGACCTGCTGCCTACCAAATTATAGGCCTTTGAATATCTTTGTAACACATCCAATTTCACCTCATTCCGAGTTTAGAATAAGAAGATTTGACTATTTACTAAAACATGTCTGGGCTGTCAAAAAGGCCAACAGTCAGTTTGACCGCCTATTGCATTCAGTGCATCCCGACTTGGTTTTTGAATCACTCTAGAAAGTTTGAAAAAAAGTCAAAAAGGGAAATCTAAAGGTTTCATTTAGCATATCACCGAATGGTTTGGTGATGAAACCTTTAGACCACCAACTATGCCGATGTGACACTTCAAAACATCAATTTTTAAACATTACATGATATGCGTAGTCTCCAAATCTAAGGTTTTGACTCATATTACTCACATACACTCTTGTATGATATTTCTAGCCCTAATCCTCTCCAAAATCCTCCCAAAACTCTTTCATTCAATCTCAAGCTTTTCAAGAACATGCTTTGGATCTCAAGGACTCAAGTAAAGCCCATCTCTTCTTCAAGTTCCTCTCATGAAAACTCCAAGTCTAAGTTATGTGGGCTTCATTTAGGGGGATTCTTTCACCCATGAAGACAATCCTTCTCCATTACCAAATTTTATGATTTTTAAGGTTGAATACTTTATGGTAAACATTATTATGAATTATAAATAAGATTTGAGCTCAGATTTTTAACGTATTGATTGATTGAGCATGAATGTCTATTGAAGACTTATTCCATGAGTTGATTTATATCTACTGAAGCTATGCAAGATATGAACTACGTAAACTATGAAAAATTTTGAACTTTAATATGTATTTTATGATACCCAAATTGAGATTTTTCAAATATGTTGGTGGGTTGATTTGAATAACTTCCAAATGAATTGATTTTATTTTCCCCATGACTTATAATCTTGAATTGCATGATTGAAGTATATGTGCATATACCTACCATGCTTAACTAAACATATCTTAAAAGGATTATTATGTTAATTAAAGGTTATTGCATGAATTGCAAGGCAAACATGATATGACAAATTATGGGCTCCTAAGCATGCATTGAACTAATGAAAATTTCCTATGATTTGTGAGTAAGATGTTAATATCTTATACTGTATTCCACCCTTTTGTGAATAAATATTGCCTACATGAAGGATTTAAGTTTGATAAGTCTTTTATCCTCACATACAAACTAATGCTTACTAGAAGGGGTCAAATATATTACAAGTCCTACCCTCTTGTGTAAAGCAATGTCCACTAGAAGGGGTCAAGTTTATGAAATATTTTACCCTCTAGTACAAGGTATATGCTCACTTGTAAGGGCCAAGTATATGAATGAGCCACTCTTACCATGATATCATAGATTCACGAGTCAGTCAAGTTATGATTACACATAATTATCTCAAGTATTCCGTGGGACTAGACTTTGAAACACCCAAAAAAAGCCCCAAAAAATGTACTTCAGAAATGCCTATAATAGTAATTTTCATGTATCTCAAAATCCGTATGTGATATCAAAAATTCGACCTCATATTCTTGATAAGGGGAAAATTGAGTGGGGAATGGGTATAACCCTTATTTTAGAGGATCCATAGTGAAAACTGATTTTCACAAATCTTCGAAGATAGAAGCTATCTGCGATGGCTCCACAACGCAGACCTGTCGCACAACACTGTTGCGGCATCCTAATTTTTCCTATTTTGGCTTAAGGCATTAGGGTCTTAGCCCCATTCCAACCTATGCGTAAAAACACCTATACTTAACCATTTTTCAACTCTATGTCACTAAAAACACTCTCAAAACCCTCTCTACCACTTAACAAAATATTTCATCCAAATTCAAATGTCCCAAGCTTAATTCCGAATCTTAAGAACTCCATTCAAGCATCAAGTCTCATTTAAATCTACACCAAGAAAACTCAAGTCTAAGGTATATGGGTTTCAACCATTGGGTCCTTTCACACATGGTGCCCAACTTCAGTTTTTATGAAAGATTGCATGTTTTCAAGTTGTATTACTTATACATATTACTCATTATGAATTATGATTACAAACTATGTTGGGATTTTATGAACGTTGATTGAAAACACATGTTTATATATTTTAAGCTTATACTGTGAGATGAATTGTATAGAGGTGGCAAATGGGTGGACTGGATTGGATTTGGATAGATTGAATATGGATTGAGCCAAAATGAATTGTATCGCAATCCATCCATATAAAATATTGATAAATATGTATTTGGTCAAATATGGTTTGGATAATAATTGTTTCAATCCACTTTATTCTCTTGAATCCAAAAAGTAAAATTAAATCAAAGACAGATTGCTAATATTCAATCCCAATCACCCCAACCCTACTCCCAAATTATTATTTTTGAAGAGAAAAGTATTTTTTCAATTTTTGTAATAAAAGTTCGGTTCTTCAGTGTACCGAAGTTTTGAGACCCCTACATTGAATCGAAAAAATGAACTTTTGAAAAATAAACACCAATACCGAACCAAAAAGATAAATTAGTTTGAATTGGTTTGGTTTGATTTTTCAGTATTTATGCCCTTCCCAATTAAAAAAATTTAACTTTTTTTTGCCTCCCCCACCCCACACTGATTCAAAAAATCAACTTATTTTGTTTGGTTCAATTTTTTCATGTTTTGATATTTATGCCCACCCAAATAAAAAAATAAAAAAAATTGCCTCCCCCCCAACCCACACTGACACCGAACTGAAAAATCAAATTAGTTTAGTTTTGTTTAATTTTTTTATTTTTCAGCACTTATGCCACTCCAATAAAAAATTTTAAAAAGTTAATATTTTTGCCCCACACCCCCACCCCGTAATCGAATTGGAAAAATTAAATTAGTTTAGTTTGGTTTGGTTTAATTTTTCAATTTTTTGGTATTTATGCCCACCCCAATAAAAAATTAAAAGAAGTTAAGTTTTTCCCCCCACCCCACCCCGACACCGAACTGAAAAATCAAATTAGTTTAGTTTGGTTTAATTTTTTAATTTTTATGTATTTATGTCCGACCAAATAAAAATTAAAAAATTTTTTTTTTTGCCCCCTGTACCCCACCCCACCCTAACACCGAATAGAAAAATTGAATTAGTTTGATTTGATTCAATTTTTAAATTTTTTGGTATTTATGCGCGCACTAATAAAAAAAAGTAAACTTTTTTTGCCCCCCATCCTACCCCCACACCGAACTGAGAATCCAAATTAGTTTAATTTGGTTTGATTTTTAAATTTTTTGGTATTTATACCCGCTTTAATAAAAAATAATTTTTTGTCCTACCCCGACACCCAATCTAAAAATCGAATTAGTTTGGTTTGGTCCAATTTTTTGATTTTTGGGTATTTATGCCCATTCCAATAAAATTTTTAAGAAAACTATTCTTTTTGGTCCCCCCTGCCCCCCAAAAAAAACATCGAACCAAAAATTGAATTTATTTGCTTTGGTTTATTTTTGTAATTTTCTGGTATTTTTCCCCACCCCAATAAAACAATATTTTTGCCCCCTCTCCCTCCAACCCGACACTGTACAGGATAATTAAATTATGCACACAAAATCTTTTTAGAGCGATTAGAAATTTTTTATTATGAGTTGGGGGATCTACGAGTCAATATGGGTATCCATATTTTATCCATTTTGACCATATTTGTATGAACTCTTAAAATAGATCAACCCATATTTACCCATTTAGAAAATATGAGTGATTCATTAAAATAAATAAGGGTAAAATGTGTTTCTTTACCTTATATGGGCCGAAATTACCACCCCTAGCTTTGTCTACTGTGACTATGCATGTTTTGAGCTATCAGACTATGCTCTATTATGATATTTGATGATGGATTTCAATGTATCTTGCATGAGGGTTTTACTACGAGTTGGTGGGTTGATTTACATTATGTTTTCTCACATTGTTCCACTCTTGAATGGCATAATTTTGAACTAGCATTATCCACACCCCAAGTATTTGATAAAATGTCTTGACAAGGATTCTTGAGTTATTGATGGTTTATTGCATGGTTCATGAGTTAGTGACATTATGACGATAAAGGGATTGTATGTGTTCATTGAATTTATAAAGCGTATCTATAGTGTTGTAAGTTGACCACACCTTGTTGGGGGTGGTATGCCCAATCACCTTATAGGGGGATGGCATGCCCGTACTACCATATTGAGGGGTATGTACCTCAATCACCTTGTCGGGAGGTAGCATGCCCATACTACCACATTGAGGGGTATGTACGTTAATCACCTTTTCTAGTGGTGGTATGCCCATACTACCTGTGACGCACAACTCACAATCTACGCAAATATGCCTTTAAAATGTCCATTGCAAGGGGGAGCGTTCCAAAATTCTCTAGAACTCCCTAGAGAACGATAGATCTTACAAGAAAGCCTTAGGAGCTTCTAGAATATTCTAGGCTAATGTAGAGAATTATTGCCTTGTAAATATCTAGATATTTAGTAGAAAATATCTTAGATATTATGGTAGAAGATTCTAGGATATGGAAAGGGATCCCCCATTCGGCTTCTCATTTGGCATCAAGCAAGCAACAAAGCAATCAAGTCTTGTAAGTATCCAAGAGTTCTCTAATAAAAGAGTTCTTTCTTCCAAGTTCCAAGTTCCTTGGCGAAGTTTCTTAAGCTTAGTCTTTCTAAGTTCTGCTAAGCTTTGGGAGTAGGCTGACTGGCAACTTGAACGTTGTAAGTTTGCTAGGATGTATAGTTCGTTGAAATTACGAAACACATCCATGATAGTTGGTATCAGATCCAGGTTCGTATACCATTAGAACATCGAGGGAAAATGGAAGGCAGTAGTGAAATCACCCAAGTTGGCAAGGAGAACTCCAGGGGCCAAAGGTCTCGCTCCAGGGAGGCCATGGTGGAAGTTGAGACACGGCTGGCAAAGTGAAGTTGGCCACAGCTGACGGGCAGGAGAAGTCTGAGGAGGCCGACCAAAGGTTCGAGGGGGTCGAACAGAATGTCGAGAAGGTCGAATAAGGCCTAGATGGATTGCGGGAGAAGATGTAATTTGCCATGAACCGAATCCAGTCCCAATACCTTGATAATATGAAGACCATGGAGCAGACATATAAGGAAGAGATTTCTTCAATGCTTGAAGAGCTAGAGAGGCTTTTGCATGAGCTAGAGAGCACCAAGGAAGAGCTTAACTTGTATTAGAGGGATCTTGCCAGCGCGACTGCAAGTACGTCCGAGGTAACGACTACACCTTCCAAGTTAGATGTTACCCGACCTAAGTACTTCAAAGGGTCTATAAATGTAAGGGAACTAGACAACTTTATTTGCAACATGGAGCAATACTTTAGAGCTCTCATCATGACTGATAAGGCTCTAAAGGTGAATATGGCCAGTCTCTTTCTGGAAGACACTGTAATGGTGTGATGGAAAAGGAGACAGGGAGATATAGAGAAATACACCTACTCTATCAACACTTGGGCCAACTTTAAGACAAAACTCAAGAAGCAATTCTACCCAAGCAATGTTGAGGAGGAGGCTCATGGCAAATTGAAGCGTCTACAACACAAAGGAGCCATTAGGGAATACGTTAAGGAGTTCACCAAGGTACTTCTCAAAATCCCTGACTACCCTGATAAAGAAGCTTTCTTTGCCTTTATGGATGGATTACAACAGTTAGCTAGGGTTAAGATCCAAAGATGGGGGGCTCAGGACTTGACTACTGCTATCTCCATTGTCGAGTACTTTATTGAGTTTAGGAAGGTGAAGAAACCTAAACCCAAGGACAAGGGTGGCAAGGGAAAAAGCGGGGGAGATACACCTACAATCAAGAAGGCGAGCGAAAGGGCAAAGGGACCTAGGGAGTACCCGACCAAGGCTAGACCCCAGTCAAGGACTTCTTTTGTGACGGGCCACACTAGGTGAGACAATGCCCTAAAAAGAGCAAACTCTTGGCCTGATCGAGGAACGCGAGCAGGAGGAGGAGAAGATAGGGGCAATGTGACTCCTCAGCTCGATCCAGGCAAAAGTTGAGGTATCCAAAAATGAGAAGAAGGGACTCTATTCACTGAGGGTAAGATTGGACATCACACCGTGAAGGCATTAGTTGACACGGGTGCTGACAACAACTTTCTTACCCTTCAGGAGGCTAAGCGAATGGGTATCCAGTATGAGACAAGTTGTGGTTGGCTCAAGGGCATAAATTCTATACCAACAGAAACCTTTGGCGTTGCCCACAATGTACGAGTCCTTTTAGTCAATTGGATCGGCCATATCAATTTCTCGATCATGACCATGGATGATTAACCACTTGTCTTAGGTATTGAGTTCATGGACAAGGTCAAGGCCATCCCAATTCACTTCACGAACTCCCTGTGTATCTTGGAAGAAGGTAACATGCACCTAGTCCCACTAGAGCATGAAACTCAACTCCAAGAGAAGCAGATTTCATCTTTGCAACTTGCCAAGGGGTAAAGAGGGAGGAGCTAACCTACTTGTTGCCTTAAAGGAAGAAGTTGTCGTTCCTCCAATCGAAGCCCTGCCCCAAGAAGTCCAACATGTCCTGGAGGAGTTCAAGGATGTGATGCCACCTGAGCTACCGAAAAGGTTACCAACTAAGAGAGAGGTGGATCATAAGATAGAGCTAGAACCAGGTGCCACCATGCCAGCGGTCATGCCTTACCGCATGGTGCCTCCGGAGCTTAAGGAATTACGAAGGCAACTAAAGGAGTTGATGGACATGGGTTATATTCGTCCATCAAAAGAACCTTATAGAGAGCCAATCTTGTTCAAAAATAAGCATGATGGGTCACTCTAACTGTGCATTGAATACGGTGCTCAACAAGATCATGGTGAAGAATAAGTACCCGATCCCACTTGTCTCTGACTTATTTGACCAAATAAGGCAAGATCGATGGTTCACCAAGTTGGATCTTCGATCGGGATACTACCAAGTTAAGATTCCCGAGGGAGATGTATGCAATACAGCCTGCATCATGAGGTACGACTTATATGAATTCCTCGTGATGCCCTTTAGACTCACAAATGCACCAGCAATATTCTATACCCTCATGAACCATGTCCTGCAACCATTCTTGGACAAGTTCATGGTGGTATACTTGGACGACATTGTCATTTATAGCAACATACTGGAGGATCATGTAAATTATTTGCGACAAGTCTTTCAAATACTCTGAGTGAACGAGCTATACGTGAAGAAGGAGAAATGTGTCTTTGCTTAATGAGAAGTCTCCTTCTTAGGACACATTGTTGGGGAGGGCAAACTACAGACAGACGAGTCCAAGGTTTGGGCTATACAAGACTGGGAGCCACCAAGAAAGGTTCTCGAACTTCGATCCTTCCTTGGGTTGGCCAACTACTACTGAAAGTTCATCAAAGGTTATTCTGCCATAGTCGCTCCCCTTATAGATCTAATGAAGAAAAACCGAACCTGGGAGTGGAACGAGAAGTGCCAGCCACTATTCGAGGAGCTGAAGGCAGCCATGATTAGAGAGATGATATTTGTCTTGCCTGACCACACCAAACCATTTGAAGTGTATACGGACACTTCTTACTTTGCCCTAGAGGGTGTCCGGATATAAGAAGGGCATCCAATGGCTTACAAGAGCCGTAAGCTTAATGACGTGGAGAAGCACTACACGGTTTAGGAGAAAGAGATAACCGTTGTAGTATACTGCTTGCACACGTAGAGGCATTCTCTACTGGGCACCAAGTTCATCGTGAAGATAGAGAATGTTGCCACTAGTTACTTCCTTAAACAAAAGAAGTCGACACCAAAGCAAGTCCGGTGGCAAGCTTTCTTGCCCGAGTTTGGTTTTGTGATGGAGTACAAGCTAGGCAAGGGTAATGTTATGGCTGATGCACTAAGCAAAAAGGCCGAACTTGCCTCTATCACAAGCCCAAGTTTCCCAATGGTGGATCGCATCAAGTAGGGGTTGTAGCAAGACCCACAAGCCAAAAATTTGTTAGGGTTGGCACGTCAAGGAAAGACACACCAATTTTAGCTCGAGGACAAGTTACTCCTCACCAAGGGAAACTGAGCCTATATGCCAAAGTGGGGAGGCTTAAGGAAGGAAATCATTAAGGAATGCCACAACTGTAGGTGGGTAGGTCACCCTGGAGTTCGTATGACTATGGCTCTAATAGAGCGAGCTTACTACTGGCCCCAGATGAGGGATGATCTTGAGCTTTTTGTCAAGTCCTGTCTTAGGTGCCCGCAAAATAAGGTGGAACAATGTCCAACTGCTGGTCTATTGGAGTCATTGCCCATTGCGGAGAAACCATGGGAAAGCATTTCCATAAACTTCATCACATGCTTGCCGAAGTAAGAGGGATGCAACAACATCATGGTTATCGTGGATAGATTTAGTAAGTAAGGAGTGTTCATACTAGTCCTGAAAAAATTCAATACAAAAGATGCTGGTAGGTTATTCTTCATGCATGTGCTGAAATATTGGGGCATTTCGAAGACCATCATTAGCGACAGGGACACTCGTTTCACTGGTCAGTTCTGGACGGAGCTCTTCAAGATAATGGGGTCAGAGCTCAACTTCTCTACAAGTTTTTACCCCCAGACAGATAGCCAAACTGAGAAGGTGAATGCTTTACTGGAGTTATAACTGTCGTACTATGTTAGTGCAAACTAGAGGGATTGGGCCAAACTTTTACATGTTGCCCAATTTTCTTACAATTTGAAGAAAAGTGAGTCGACTGGGGCGAGTCCATTCGTGCTTGCAATGGGGCAACAACTAATAATGCCACATACTATGGCCATTGGTTATAAGGGTCTAAATCCTTCTGCCTTCAAGTTTTCTAAGGGATGGCATGAAAAGGAAGTTTTAGCAAAGCCGTACCTAGCAAAGGCTGCCTGTAAAATGAAAAAATAGGCCAATGCAAAAAGGCGTCACATAGAGTTCGAGGAAGGAGACTTAGTCATGGTAAACTCCTTCCTCATCAGTGAAGAAGATCAGGAAAGGTGCACAAAGGGCTGGTAAGGCGCTACGAGGGTCCATTTCCTGTAGAGAAATTCATTGGCAAGCTAGCCTACTGCTTGACTCTACCAACGCACTTAGAAATGTATCCTGTTTTCCATATGAGTTTGTTGAAGCCATACCATCAGGACGAGGATGATACAAGTCTGGTGAGTCCAAAAGACCACCAACAGCCATCACAATAGTGCCAGAGTGAGAAGTAGAAGAAATTCTTGCGCACCGCGTGGTTCCCAGATAGGGGACTCATCCTAGCTATACCGAGTAATTTGTCAAATGGAAAGGGTCTCCCGATAGCAAGGCAAGCTGGGAACATGAGTTAACATTGTGGGATTGCCAGGAACTAATTCGAGCCTAGAAGGAAGTGCTGAGGATATCGCCATATTAAGTGGGGGAGATTGTGATGCACAGCTCAAAATCTACCCAAATATGCCTTTCAAACGTTCAAGGCAAGATTGAGCATTTTGAAATTCTCTAGAACTTCCTAGAGAAAGATAGATCTTAAAAGAAAGCCTTGGGACCTTCTAGAAAACTTTAGGCTAGTGTAGAGAATTATTGCCTTGTAAATATCTAGATAGTTAGTAGAAAATATCTTAGATATTATGGTAGAAGATTCTAGGCTAGCAATTATAACCATTGGATCAAATTGATCCCAACCATCCATTCTAGAGGGGGAGTAGTATAAATACCCAATTAGTCTCCTCATTTCGTATCAAGCAAGCAACAAAGCAATCAAGTCTTGTAAGCATCCAAGAGTTCTCTAATAAAAGTATTCTTTCTTCCAAGTTCCAAGTTCCTTCATAAAGTTTCTTAAGCTTAGTCTTTCTAAGTTCTGCTAAGCTTTGGGAGTAGGCTGACTAGCAACTTGAACATTGTAAGTTTTCTAGGCCGCACGGTTCGTTATAATTACAAAACACATCCATGGTATACCATATTGAGGGGTATGTACCTCAATCACCTTATCGGGGGTTGGCTTGGTCGTACTCCACGTTGAGGAGTATGTACCTCAATCACCTTCCAAGGGGGTGACATGCCTTGGAGTTCAAGTGATAATTTGCTTGGGCTATGTTGATATGGCCACTTCGTACATATGTAACCTATATTTGCATGTTATATGATTTACAAGCATGTTTTACCTCAAGCATTGATCATGAATACCATATTGATATTATACTTATCGATTTTATATGATTACGCATTTTGACTACATTTCTTATGTCTTGTTTGATTTCATCCTACGTGCTTAGTACATTCAAATGTACTAATGCATACTCTTTGACTACATGATATTACCATGTAGGAACAAAAGCACCTCTCGATCATCCTTCACATGGCTAGTTTGGTGCTTTGGAGACACGCTTTGGTGAGTTCTCAAGTCCGAGGACTCTGTCTATGTTACTCTTGCTTTTTGTTAATTTCCTTATGTTGAACATTTGATACTATGAGAGTGAACTCAGAAAGTGTCTTAGCCATGCTCCAAATCTATATATAGAGGTGTTATTGGAATAAATGATATACTTATGTCTTGAGCTTTGACTCTTTTATGCTTTATAAATTTTAAGACTTCCGTTAGTCTCTTTTCCCCTATTTATGTCTCTTGTTGTTGATGTTTTACTTTCGCGACGAAGGATATGTGATTGATACGCTAAGAGACTTGTTTGGGGTTCCTTCAAGGTCTCCATTTAACGTGTTACATCTAAGCCCTAGGCTTAGGTCATGACAAACTTGGTATTAGAGCACTAGGTTGTTAATGGTCCTTGAAATCTTATTCATGGTTGTGAAGCATGCACAACTATGAATGGGAGGTTATGAGATGTTTTAGGAAATGTTTCACTTCTTAGTGATCTAAGTTGTGCGGTAGAGCTAGGTCATCTAAGGCTATTTTCTCATTTTAATTGTCATGTTTCAGAATATGTCTCAAACTATTTAGGGCAGTGATATGTCAAATGTGGAGGCCCGTAATGCTTTGTGTCTATGCGCCAAAGTGGTGACAATTCAACTCGACCAATCAGTAGGTGCCCCTAAGATCCCAAATTATAAAATTGGGGAGGAAGGGGCCAAAAGAGCCCGAGTTGATGGTTCTTCATCTTCTACTAGACTATCGGTGCCCAAATATGGAAAGGAGAGGATCCCTTTTGCCACTTGTCAAAAGTGCGGCAAGAAATATCAAGGAAGGTGTTTGGCAAGAATTGCAGATTGCTTCAAATGTGGTGGTAATAGACATAATATGAGAGATTGCCTGGTAGCCTTAAAGGAAGGATGAAGAAGAGTTTAAATTGAAGGTACGCTTCCATATACTAAGCCCGGTGGTGGTGGTGGAATGACTCATCCTAGATACCTAAAATGTAAGAGAAACCATAGTGGCACATGTAGAAGAAACACGAGGGCATGATTTGAGTGTGTCAAGATAGGCAACAAGATTCCTAACTTTCAATTTGTTCAAGGTAAAGGCAAGGCTGTTGGTGTTCAAGTTTCCCCTACAAGTCATAAATGTGGAAGGTACTATACGAGAGATTATATGGTTGGTTCGAGTTTATGTTTTGAGTGCAATCCAAAGGATCATGAGTTGGGAAATTATAAATGGGTTACTAAGGATTATGGGGATGATCATCGATGTTTCCAACCATACCTCTCTAGGGGTCACTAGACTTGGCATGGTGCTTTATAGGTATGTTAAAATTTATTGACTTTGATGTGTATGCTTTAGTAAACCAGTGCCACTTTTTCTTTTATTACTCCTTTTGTTGCCAAAAGGATTTATGTTAGTCCTGAATTGTTATGTGAGTCTTATGAAGTATCCACCCTGTTGGTGAGTCCATTGTTTCTGGAAGTGTCTATAGAAATTGTCCTATATTTATATTGCATAAAATCTTGCCTTGTGATTTTGTTGAGTTAGATATGGTGGATTTTGATGTCATTTGTGGGATGGATTGGTTGCATGCATATTATACTTCTATTGATTGTAGAACCTGTAGAGCCAAATTTGAATTCCCTAATGAACCCGCCTTTGAGTGGGAAAGTTGTGATGTGGTAGTCAAGTAGATTCATTTCTTGTCTTAAAGCCCAAAAGTTAATTTCTAAGGGGTGTCTCTGTCATCTTGTAAGGGTTAGGGATGTTGAGTCCAAGTCCTTCCTTTAGAGATAGTTCTGATGATTAATGAATTTCTTAATGTCTTTCCCGATGAGCTTTCCAATTTTCCTCCCGAAAGGGACATAGATTTTCATCTAAACCTCCTTCCTTAAACTCAACCCATTTCTATTCCCCCTTACTGTATGGCCCCGACGGAGTTGAAAGAACAATTAAAGGTTTTGTTGGAAAAAGGTTTTATAAGGCCTAGTCAATCACCTTGGAGTGGACCAGTATTATTTGTGAAGAAGAAGGATAGTTCTCTTAAAATGTGCATCGACTACCGGCAACTTAATAGAGTCACCATAAAGAACAAGTACCCTCTACCAAGGATTGATGATCTTTTTGACCAACTTCAAGGGTCTAGTCACTTCTCTAAGATTGATGTTCGGACGGGGTGTCCCTATGTGAAAGTGAGGGGGTGTGACATTCCCAAGATAGCCTTCCAGACTAGGTATGGGCACTTTGAGTTTGTGGATATGTCCTTCGGGTTGACTAATGCACGAGCTATATTTATGAACCTCATGAATAGGGTTTTTAAACCCTACCTTGATTTGTTTATGGTGGTTTTTGTTGATGATATCTTGATTTATTCCCATGGTGAGGAGGAGCATGTGGATCACTTGAGAGAGGTATTGCAAATCTTGAGAGAGGAGAGGTTTTAGGTAAAATATGAGAAATGTGAGTTTTGGTTGAAAAAGGTTACATTTTGGGGATCTGCGATATTGGGTGATAGCATTAAGGTGGATCCTAAGAAGACATAGGTGATTAGAAATTGGCCTAAACCTTTGACTCTATAGGAGATTAGGATTTTCTTGGGTTTGGCGAGCTATTACTGGAGGTTTGAAAATGGCTTCTCTTCTTATGCTTCTCCTATGACTATGTTGACCCAATATAAGGTGAAATATGGGTGGACCGATGAGTATGAAAAGAGTTTTAAAACTTTTGAAGATAAGCTTGTCTATGTTCCTATCTAATCTATATAGGAAGGGTTGAGAGGATTTGTTGTATATTGTAATGCCTCAAGAAATGGTTTGGGTATGTTTTGATGTAAAGTGGTAAGGTGATAGCATATGCCTCTAGTCTACGTAAGGTGCATGATAAGAATTATCCCCCCCTATGATCTTGAATTGGTGCTCATGGTATTTGCCTTGAAAACTTTGCGTCATTACTTGTATGGGGCTTATGTTGATGTGTTTACCGATCATAAGAGTCTCCATTGTATGTTCACCCAAGAATATCTCAACTTGAGACAAAGAAGGTCGTTAGGTCTTCTTAAAGATTATTATATGAGTGTGCATTATCACCCCGGCAAAGCTAGTGTTATGGCCAATGCTCTAAGTAGGGTATATATGGGTAGTTTAGCTCATGTAGATGATAGTGGCAAAGAGGTGGTTATAGAGGTCTATCGATTGTCTAGATTGGGGGTTAGGTTGGATGAACTTGATAATAGTGGTGTATTGGTTGTTGATGGTTCTAATTCTTGATTGATTGAGGAGGTAAAGGCAAAACAAGATCTTGACCCCGCCTTGCTTAAGTTGAAGGCCTTGGTGGGAAACAGTAAAGTGGAGGTTTTCTGTCAAAAGGGAGGTGGTGACCTTAGGTGCCAAGGTAGGTTTTGTTTCCCAAATGTGGGTGATTTGAAAGAATTGATCTTGAAGGAAGCCTATAATTCATCCTATTCTAGTCACCCCTGTTCTACAAAGATATGTAGAGATTCGAGAGGGGTGTGTTGGAGAGATAGCTTTGCTAAGCCTATATCTGGTCATGGAGGCCTTGAAGAAGGTGAGGTTGATTAGGGAGAGATCAAAATCAGGCCAAAGTAGACAAAGTCATATTCCGATGTGAGGAGGAGAGATCTTGAATTTAGGGTTGGTGATTAGGTTTACTTGAAAGCCTCACCCATAAAGGGTGTAGTCTAACTTGGCAAGAAAGGTAAGTTGAGACCAAGGTTTGTGTATCCTTATAGAGTTTCGAGGAGGATTTGTAAGGTCGCATACGAGTTGGAGTTTCCCATTGATATGAATATGGTTCATCCGATTTTCCATTATCAATGTTGAGAAGATGTGTGGGTTGCGCAAGTGGTATTGTACCTTTGGATGTTGTGGGTGTAGTGTAAGATAATTTGACTTATGAAAAGGTTCTAGATGTAAGGAATATTATGTTAATGAAAGGTTATTGCATAAATTGCAAGACAAACATGATTTGACAAATTATGGGCTCCTAAGCATGCATTGAACTAATGAAAAGTTCCTATGATTTGTGAGTAAGATGTTATGACCTTATACTATATTCCATCCTTTTGTTAATGAAAATTGAAAACATGAAGGGGTAAAGTATGATAAGTCTTTTACCCTCACATTCAAACTAATGCTTACTAGAAGGGGTCAAATATATTACAAGTCCTATCCTCTTGTGTAAAGCAATACACTCAAGAAGGGGTCAAGTTTATGAAATGTTCTACCCTCTAGTATAGGTATATGCTCACTTGTAGATGTCAAATACATGAATGTGCTACTCTTACCATGATATCATGTTTTTATGAGTCATTGAAGTGACGATTACACCTCTTATTATGTCAAGTATTCTATTGGACTAGACTTAGCACCAAAAGAGACATAAGGTGTGGGCTCAACACAAGGGGTCTTTATATAAAGTGTTTGTCTCTTAACTATATTCTACCATAGGTTCATGCTATTTTCACTAAAATGGGGCTTTTACTAGTGGATCCAACTAGGTCAAGTTACCCATTATGTGGGGTCAATCTTGGTTTACCTTAGCAAGTAGACGACTCCTTTTCTAGTAATGAGACAAACATCGGGATTTTAAGTTATATGTCTGTTACAGTCTTCTCCCACATATGTATAATATATTAAGCAAGTTTGACTTCATCCATGCATGTTCTAGCTTGAGCTATGATCATGCATGTCATATTGGTTTTATATCTATTGTTTATAATTATGCATCATGTTAATTATGGATTATGTCATTATTGCATTGCACCCCACATACTTAGTATATTTCAAGTACTAATGCATACTTTTTTGCCTACATGATCTAACCATGTAGTAACTGGAGCTCCTATTCATCCTCCTCCTCCACGTGGCTAGATAGTATGATTCAGGCTTGCAATTAGTGAATCCTCCACTTCGAGGACAAATTCCACTTCCTTTCTTGTTTTTGCTAAGACTTGTTATTTATGGATATTTGTTTTTGAGGGTGAGCCCACGAGATTTCTTAGTCCCAGTTCTACTCATACGAGAGGTGTGTTGGATATGGAATTAATTATAAGTGTTGTGAGCTTGGCACCTATTTTGCTTATGTAATTATGTGAGACTTCCCTTAGTCCCTACCTAATTCTATGTGTTGATATTTGTTGATGATGTTGTCATGACCCAAACCTAGGGTCTAGGAGTGACTTGGCAAATGGGGACCCAAGAGTCCCTAAACAAGCCTCAAAGTATCCAAATTCACATCATCAATTTGGAAGCATATTCAAATAGAAAATACATAGTTCTAAGGGATGGGAGAGTAGGACTCACGCTATGGGGATGTTATAAGGAAACAGAGTAATATGAATTCACATAGCACATAACACATAAAGACTAAGGGGTGAGTAAGTATGACTCACTCTATGGGGGCAATTCGAGACTTGGGATCTTTCATATCATAACACACAATCACACCACAAAGCTTATAACCAAGTCATAAGATGATACTCAATAGGTAGCCGAAGCCATAAGCATAACCTCCCAACACAATACTTAGTATAGAATCAAAAGGAGTTTATGAGATGTCCAACAATGACTCTAGTCATAAGATAGAACAGGGGCCAAGACGTACCTCGGGACTAACCTCAAAGTAAGTAAATAACTAAAAATACCATAGGTAGACAAATGGTCAGTTGTCCTTAGAAAATGGTACTCACCACTATAAGCAACACTTGAGATCCGAGCTAAACGTCATACGGTGGATGATCGTAGTCCTCAGTCCCTACATGGTGAGATCATGTAGGTAAAAGTATGTGCTAGTACATTTGAATGTACTAAGTATGCGGGATGCAATGCTTATGACTTACCAAACCTGCATTTCAATGTTAGATGGCAAGGCCACAAAATATGGAAAGAGCCATATCCAAAGGTGTAGTATACTATATGCCATGAAGTCCATAATACGTGGAATAAAAAAATGCTCATATATAGTGAGGATGAGACCTTAACTGACATTACAAACCCATGTGACTATTACATGAATTTGCCCGATGTTGACCTCCTATTGGTTGGAGAAGATCACTTGACAAAAGTAATCTACACCACACCTTATGACCCAGTCATTTCGCTTTGGGTGGCCACCTTATAACCCAGTTATTTTGGAAGGATTTCCATTATCATATCATATAAATAAATGGATATCCATTCGTTAAGACCCAATCATTTAGTAGATGGTCACCATTCCTATGCTAGCACATAATTTGATCAAAGGGGGAGGACTCTTAGGGAAAGCACTGACACCCCATTCCATTTCTTCCTTTTATGCATTTTTAGGTTTTCAGTTTAAGCTATGTTTTTATTCGGCACCGTTGCTTTTCAAGACTAATCTCGGGGTAAAAAACCAACACCTTCCCCTCGGCATGTTCTCTCAAGTCTAGAATTTCCTTAACAGTCATTATTAATCCCTTCTCCTTCGCGTATTGTTCTCTAGTATATAATCGTACCTTTAATGTCCCATTCATAGGAAAGCGGAGATATATCCATCTAATGAATTATGAGTTCAATCCATCCTATTTAGCAGAAAGACGGATATTCCTTGCTCATTATCAGACAATCACTTATTCACAAACTTTGTTCAAACATCCCACGCGAATACTTATATATATGTACATGATTACAAAAGAGGCAAGTCATTTCAATTAATTTTAATAGACATTAGGCTTAAAAGACAAGCATTTCTCATAATCATCCATCCATGGGATAAAAAGCCAAATCGTAGTTCAAATCATGTTTCTCATGCGTAGTAATAGCCCATTCATTAAAAAATATGGTGCAAGCACCCAATATACTGAAACAGCCAATAAAATAGACATTTTTATCACATTCTTGTCATAAGCAATATGTGAGATTAACTCATCGAAAATATTTTCATAAAACATATGTGAACTTAACCCTCCGAAAATTTCATAAATCCAATGCTCACGAGATGCATATGCTATGAATGAGATAGGATTATCATAGGTAATATTGATTCAATCCAAAATGAATAATATAATATGAAATTCAAGTTAAACCATAATTAAATTAATAGTCAAATTATAGTATAGGTTACCCATGCCTTAGTCAAGCTTAAAAGGGGATATGCATATTCATATCATCAGAAATTCAATGTAGGCAATCATAATAGGGATTAAAGTAACTTAAAATTAGAAATAAAGTAAATCTCACATCTCAATTTAATTTAAATAATCATAATAATGAAAACCCATATTTAAAGTAAGTTTAAATTCATGAAAATTTTCTTGAAAAAGTTTGGATCTCCTTGATTGGAAGGAACCAACGATCAAAACCCACATACCTTGACCAAGACGTTTCAAGAGAAATTTGAAGAAGGTATGAGCTTTCCTTGATTCCCAAGTCTCCAATCCACAAAAATTCTTTGAGGAAGGTTTGAGAGAGTTTTCAAATGTGAGGAATGAGTTTGAATATTAGGAGTAGGTTTTTTTAGGTCATTAGAAAGTATTTATGTAGCATAGGAATTCGCAAAAGACCATTGGAATAAATTATATTTATGAAAACATCATTAATGAAGTGAGTTGAAACTTTGCACATCACTACTTCAAGGGAGGGTATACGGTCCGTGTGGCACTACATAGATTGTGTACTTGCCCGTGAACCTATACTTCACAAAATTTTGCTCAACGAAGGTCCAAAATAAAAATTGAATTCTTAGAAAAATTCGACAAAATTGATTTCACGGGAGGACCAAACAGGCCGTATGGTGTCACACTATCTATGGCACTACCCATGTCACCACCCTTAGACAAACAAACTCCCGCGATAAGTTACAAGATGGTGATTTTATACTTAGAAGAATTTCACTCCGAAATCCATATAGACGGCTTCACGGGTCGTACCATACTACATGATCCTTGTGAGGGGCCGTGTGACAACACTTGGTCCAAAATTGTGGGATTTCAAGCCTATGCTACAACACGACCCACCATACTATCTGTGAAGTGTCACATGGATTGTGACGGGTCCAAGTGTGGTGTGGCTTAGTTTCAATCACCACATCAAGGGCTAACACAAAACTTTGAGGCCAAGGGTCACTTCACTGGTGGCCATATGGGTCGTGTGACCTCATACAGACCATGAGGTGTCCCTTGAAGTGTTACCTAAGTCCTAAATTTCTCAAAATCAAAATTGAAGTCGTATAATGTCCAGGTCATTACATCTCTCCCTATTGGGATCATTTCTCCTGGAATGTACAAGAACAAGGCTTGAAAGGCTTGACTTAGAACATGAAACTTCCAAACACAAGATACAATGCATAATTTATCATTTGAAAATCATATAGTCATTGAAAATCTTATCAAATGTATTTGATTCATTTAAAACGTTAAATCATTTTGGTACACTGGTATGCATGTCATGTCATGAGACTCAAGAATGAAAGAGTTAGAACAACTTAGAGGAGGAAGAACCTAATATCTTAGGCTTCAGTAGATTCGAAAAGCGAGGGATATCGCTTCATCATGTCCAACTCCACCTCCAATGTAGCACTATTTACATGTTGATTTCTCCATAACACCTTAACCGAAGCCACATCCTTGTTACAAAGCCTTTTCACTTGCCTATTACATATTTCCACTAGAACCTCATCATAATATAAGTTATCCTCAATCTCTACACCTTCCAAAGGCACAATAGGACTAGGATCACCCACCAATTTTCTCAATATTGACACATAGAAGACCGGGTGAATAGAGTTAAAATCAAAAGGCCACTCCAACCTATAAGTCATATTCCCAATTCGCTTATAATCTCATAAGGGTCTATACAATGGGGACATAGCTTGCCCTTCTTACCAACACACATCACACCATTCATAGATAAAACCTTCACATACACCCAATATCCAACATAAAACTTAAGCTCCCTCTTCCTAACATCTAAATAGGACTTTTGGCGGCTTTAGGTCGTCTTCAACCTCTCACTAATCTACTTTACTTTCTCCATAGCCTCCAACAACAAATCCGACCCAATTAAAGCCATTTCCCAAACTGAAACCACCCCATCAGAGACCTATATCTCCTACCTTACAAAGCCTCAAACGGTGCCATACAAATGCAAGCATGAAAGTTATTATTATAAACAAACTCGATGAGTGAAAGATTGTCATCCCAATTACCCTTACACTCTAATAGACAAGCCCTTAACATGTCCTCTGAGGTTTGAATTGTCCTCTCGGCTTGTCTACCATTTTGATAATGAAAGGCGGATCTCAAGTTAACCTTAGCGCAAAGTTCCCTTTGAAACGATCTCCAAAAGTGTAAAGTAAATTGGGTACCATGATCTGATTTGATAGACTTAGGAACACCATGCAATCTTACCAACTCTTAGATATATAACCTTGTGTAATCCTTGGAACCAAAAGTAGTTTTGACAAGTAAAAAATGAGACGACTTAGTCATCTAGTCAATGATAATCCAAATGGAGTTAAATTACCTTCGGATCCAAGGTAACCCTACCATAAAATCCATGTTCACATCCTTCTACTTCCTAGTGTAGATCTTAAAGTCATAGGTCAACCTGCTAGGCCTTTGATATGCTATGTTCACTTGTTGACAAATAGGGCATTCGAATACAAATTTTGCTATATCCTTCTTCATATCGTGCCACCAATACACCTCTTTCAAATCTTGATACGTCTTAGTAGACCTCGGATGAATGGAATAATGAGAGTTATGGGCCTCACTTATGATCATCTTCCGAAGATTATCCACATCTGGAATACTTAATCGATTTTGATACTGAAGTACAACATCTCCCCCTTTGGAGTAAACCTCAACTTTCTTTTTGGCAAAAAATTCTTCAATTCAACCAATGATGGATCTAGGTCTTGCTTAGACTTTATATCAACAACCAAAAAAGATTCAGCCCCCTTTTGAACATGAATACTACCATCAATAGAGTCAGCCAACCTAACACCTAATCTAGCTAAATAGTGAACATCCTTGCCAACTCCTTCTTCTCCCCCTCAGCATGAGCCACACTCCCTATAGATAGCCTACTAAGAGTATCGCTACCACATTCACCTTGCTAGGATGATATTATATACTCATTTTATAGTCCTTAAGGAGCTCTAACCATCTCATTTGCCTCAAATTAAGATCCTTTGAGTGAATATATGTTGCAAACTCTTGTGATTGGTGAAAACATCAACATACACCCAAAACAAATAGTGCCTCAAAAATTTTAAGGCAAATACCACCCCCGCTAACTTAAGATCATGAGTCGAGTAAATATGCTTATTCCCCATCAATTGCCTTGGTGCATATGATATTACCTTCCCATGTTGCATAAGCAGACACCCTAACCTTATTTGAGAAACATCATAATACACTATAAATACCTCTAAACCATTCGGTAGAGTCAACACAAAAGCCGATATGAGCTGATCCTTTTAAGGTTTGAAAGCTCCTCTCACATTCATCTGACCACACAAACTTAAATTTCTTTCTGGTCAATTAAGTCAACAGGGATGAAATTGATGAGAACCCTTCAACAAACCTCCTATAATAGACAGCAAACCCAAGAAAACTCCTAATATTCGAAGCAGTCAATGGTCTTGGCCAATTCTTCATGGCCTCAGTCTTCTTCGAGTCAACCTTAATAACATCACGGGACACCGCATGACCAAGAAAAGCTACTTCACCCAACCAAAACTCACATTTGCTAAAATTGGTATACAATTTCTTCTCCCCTAAGGTTTGAAGAACCAACCATAAATGATCCATATGCTCCCGCTTACTTCAGGAATAAATAAGAATATCATTAATGAAGACAACCACAAAACTATCAAGGAACGACTTGAACACTCGATTCATAAGATCTATAAATACAGTTGGAGCACAAGTTAGGCTACAGGACATCACCATAAATTCAAAGTCCCATACCTAGTTCAAAAAGTTATTTTGGGAATATCACACTCGCTAACCTTCATTTGATGATACCTTGTAATGATGTTAATACTTCAATAAGAAAGCGATCATTGTCTGTAATTAACCAAATCGAGGTTAGGATCGAATCTATAGGAAATACAAGGCTTGATTACAAGATTTTACCAATAATCATTTCTAGTATTTATGACTACAATCTCTAAATGGGGTTTTTTTATTTCAAAAATAAAATAAAAGTACCACTAACTATAACGCGAGGAAACACTCAATTTTGGGGATGACTTTAAAATTATGTTCCCCGTGGTTTGTCGACTTGATTACCCTAGATAACATAACTACGATTAGTGATTTGTATGCAAGACAACAACTTAGGTTCTTCCAGCCCTCTTGTGAAGGTGAAGGTCAAATTTCACCATGATGCTTAGTCGTCAACAATGGTGTGCCAACTAACCATACCTATTGTCCCAGTCATCCTCTCCTTGGTCAGGCTCGGTTGATTAGACAACAACATATCAATTGAATTCTATCATCTACTTCCTTTATCCTATTCATGACTACCTTGGTCAGGATCGTGATAGTAGGCGGGGTTCGATGTTGGCCACCACTAAACAACAATAATAATGAAAGGAAATAGATAATACATGTAAAATCCTAATCATACAAATGCCAGAAACATAGGTCATCTTATTGTCAACTACCCATGGTTCCCACAACCCCATGTTATAGGTGCTAAGCTACTCATGGCTAAGGCAAAACACATAAGAATGCATATAATAGACATAGTTGAGAGTTTTACCAATAATAATAAAGAAAATAGAAACCACAAGTTGCAAACCCACAAGCTTGATTGATCAACAATGAGCAACAAGGCAAGATTTGCAATCCCCAAAATAGGTTTTCCAAGAGAGAACAATAAACTATTCTAAAAAACTAAGAAAAGATTGAAAATGTGATTCTCAATAGTCTACTGGTCGAACTCCTTGCTAAAAAACTAACTTAAACTATATATAGTATTTACAAAATAACCCAAAAATTTACACAGAAAAGATAGTTGGTAGCTGATAAGTTATGCAAGTACGACTCGTAGGATGACCTACGAGTCATAGTGGGGGTGTCGTATCAGGTTCTTGGCATCTTGGACTAAACTGGTATGACCCATAGGTACAAGTCGTTGCTTAAGCTATGACTCGTATATTGCTCTTGTAGTTTTGGTCTTCAGTTTTTTGTCCAACATCTTGGCTCTCTAGTTCTTGCTACGAGTCCACCTATACGAGTTATAGTATGGCTTACGAATGGTATGATGGCCTCGTAGGAGTGACCTTCACTTAGTAGATTTCTGAATTTTGGTCTTTGAATCTTACTACGACACCACCCTATGACTCGTAGTTTGAGCTACCACTCGTAGGTGGGCTGGTAAGGCCTATGCTTCAGCAAAATCTGCAACATTTCTTCAAAATCATGCCAACCTAACTTTTCTGCAAGATTAACACAAAAACACATCAAAACACTAAAAAGATGCTTTAAGAACTCACAAAATCCCTTGTTTAAGGCACCAAATGTGTTGTATTTTGACAGCACATTACCTAGAATGGAGGTCAATCTTTGAGAAGTGCGTAGCACCTTGAATATGGTTAAACAGGTCATCGATCCTATGCAACAGACACTTATTCTTGATGGTTACCTTATTCAATTGCCTATAACCAATACACATCCGAAGAGATCCATCTTTCTTTCTCACGAATAGCACTAGAGCATCCCATGAAGATATACTTGGCCTAACGAAACCTTTCTCTAAGAAGTCCTTCAACTAATCTTTCAACTACTTTGTGCTATACTATAAAGAGGGATTGATATTGGTTAAGTGTCCAAGAGAAGATCTATACTAAAGTCTATTTCCCTTTAGGGAAGGATACTGAGCAAGTCTTGGTGGAACACATTCGGGAACTCATTCACCATCGGGATCGACTAAAGAGTATGTGATTCAAACTCCATATCTTTAACCCTCACAATATGATAAATACACCCCTTGGAGATCATCTTTCAGGTCTTGAGGTTGGAAATAAACCGACCTTAAATAGTAGAGTCACTACCCTTCCATTCAAGAACGGCCTCATTCGGAGGTTGGAACTTAACCTTTCGGGTCCTACAATCTATAGAGGCATAGGATACATGCAACAAATCCATCCCAAGAATCATATCAAAATAAAACATCTCAAGTTCCAAAAGATCACATAGGAAGACTTTATGCAACACAGAAATAGGACAACTAAGATAAACTATGTCCAATAAGAAATTCACCCACAGGAGTATAAATAGAAAAGGGGTCCCTCAAGATTTCGAGACTCAAACCAAACTTAACAACCAATAGAGGAGTCACAAAAGAAAATTTTACACCCAAATCAAGAAAAGCATAAGCACAATTTCAAAGACTTTTAACATAGCAGTGACAATAACTAGGGCTTTCTTAACCTCCTGATAGGCATGAAGAGCATAAAACTTATTGTTTCTTGGTGCAACACCTCGTGGAGTTCTTTGCTAGCCTTGCCGGCCTTGAGCCACCTAACCTTGACCCCTCTAAGTAATCTTAGGACTATCGTCAATCTTGTGATTTTTATTGCCACACCCATAGCATGCTCCCAACTCCTTCCAACAAGCACCCAAGTGATTATTCCCACACTTGTCACACTTGGGATACCATGGTCCACCACCCATAGTGCCTTAGGAGGAGGCACTATAACATTAGCAACCCAAGCACCAGAACCTTAGCCTTATTGAAGCGACTAAAACTACCACCCCATGAGCCAGAGAACCCACCATCAAAACGGGCCCTCATAGGATCATGTACTTTCCTCTCCTTGAGTATCTCCCCTTCAATTTGCTCAATATATACCATGAGTCTAGAGATATCCATATCTTAGATGAGCATAGCCATACGGTATTCTTTCACAAGCAAGTCAGAGATGCCAAAATTAAACTTGTGCATTCTTGCATGAAGGTTAGCCATAAGTGTCAAAGCATACATGGGGAGCTTAGTGAACTTAAGTGCATAGTCCCTAATACTCCTACCCCCTTGCTTGAGATTGATAAATTTTGTCATCTTGTCTTCCCTAAGCTCAAGTGGGAAGAAATAGTCCATAAATTCGAGCTTAAACTCCTCCTGATTGACAGCATTGCCACAAACCCTCTACATAGAACATCTGATGTACCACACCTGGGCCACATCCTATAACTGATAGGTAGCTAATTTAGCTTTCTCCTCAGAAGTGACACCCATAACATTCAACATCTTAGTGAGCTGATTAATATAATCCTGAGCATCCTTATCAGCCTTTGACCCATAAAACTCATGAGGATTCATCCGAGTGAAATCCCTCACCCTAGAAGTTAAAATAGGATCCTGAGAAAGGTTAGTCGGCCTAGTCTAAGTAGTCACCACCTGGGAAAGCATAGCAAAGACCGTATAGAATTCACAGATAGAGAAAGACTCTTCTATAGGCCCTTGGGGGTGCTTGACCCTTATTAGCCAAAGCCAATCGGGGAGCTCTTCCTCAAGGCATCTTTTGTAATGGAACAAGGATACCAATCAAGATCAGGGAAACCAAACATATGATTTATCGCAAGACATAAGATATGACAAGGTAAGGAAATTCCTAGAATGTCTTCGTGGCCTCCCACTCATAGGCATGGTGCACTTCACACTAATGAATAGGACTCTCGTTGACATGGCATGTTGGACTCCGAAGATCCTTTCAAAACTAGTGCTTTGATACCATCTCTTTCACGACCCGGATGTAGGTTCTAGGAGACATGGTGAATAAGTACCCAAGAGTCCTTAAACAAGACTCAAAGTATCCAAATTCACATCATTGATTTGGAAGCGTATTCAAATAGCAAAAATATAGTTCTAAGGGATTATAGAATAGGACTCACACTATGGGGATGTCATAGGGAAAAGGGGTAACATGAATTCACATAACACATAAAGACAAAAGGACGGGTAAGTATGACTATCTCTATGGGGGTAATTTGGGACTTGGGATCTTTCACATCACAACACTTTGTCAGACCACAAAGCTAATAACGAAGTCATAAGATAATAGTCAATAAATAGGTAGTCGAAGCCATAAGTATAACCTCCAAACATAATACTTAGAATAGAATCAAAATGAGCTTACCAGATGTCCAACAATGCCTTTAGTCATAAGACAGATCAGGGGCCAAGACATACGCTAGGCTCACCCTCAAAGTAAATAAATAGGTAAAAACACCATATGTAGATGGATGGTGGGTTGTCCTTGGAATATGGGACTCACCACTACAAGTAATATTGAGATCCAAGCTAAAAGTCATAAGGTGGATGATCATAGTCCTTGATCCCTACATGGTGAGATATACTAAGTATGCAAGATGCAGTGCTTATGACTTACCAATCCTACATTTCAATTTTAGATGACAAGGGCACATAATATAGAAAGAGCCATATATCCAAAGAAGAATAGTATACAATATATATGAAGTTCATGATATGTGAAATGCAAAAATGCTCATGTATAGTGAGGATGAGACATTAGCTGACATTACAAAGCCATGCGACTATTACATGAATTTGCTCGATGTTGACCTCCCGTCAGTTATAGAAGATCACTTGCCAAAGGTAATCTACTCCACACCTTATGTATCAGTCATTTCGTATTTGGTGGCCACCTTCATTAAAACACGATCATTTCAAAATGATTTCCATTATCATATCATATCAATAAATGGATAACCATGACTTAAGACCTAGTCATTTCGTAGATGGTCACCATTCTTATGCTAGCACATAGTTCGAGAAAAGAAAGAGGACTCTTGGGGATAGCCTTGATGCCCCTAATCTATTGTTGCTAAGTCAAACATCCCATGAGAATACTTATATATATACATGATTGCAAAAGAGGCAAGTCATTTCAATGCAGATTAGGCTTAAAAGCCAAACATTTCTCATAATTAGCCATCTATGCGCTAAAAAGCCAAATCATAGTTCAATATCATATTTCTCATGCATAATAATATCCCATTATTAAACAATATGGTGCAAGCACCCAATATAGTCAAAGATCCAATAAAATAGGCATTTATATAATTACATTCTTGTCATAAGCAATATGTGAGCTTAACTCACTGAAAATATTTTCATAAAACATATGTGAGTTTGGCCCACCGGTAATTTCATAAATCCAATGCTCACGAGATGCATATGCTATAAATGAGATGGGATTAGCATAGGAAATGTAGATTCAATCCAAATCAATAATATAATATAAAATTTAAGTGAAATCATAATTAAATCCACATTTAAATCGTAGTATAGGTTACCCATGCATAAATCAAGGTTAAAAGGGGACATGCATATCCATATCTTCATAAATTCAATGTAAACAATCATAATAGGGCTTCAAGTAATTTAAAATCATTAATAAAGCACAGCCTGCAAATCAGTCAAATCTACATAATCATAATAGTAAAAATTTATATTTAAAGTAAGTTTAAATTCATGAAAATTTGCTTGAAAAGTTTGGGTTTCCTTGATTGGAAGGAACAAAGTACCAAGATCCATACCTTGAACAATGAAGAAGTTTTAAAAGAAATTTGAAGAATGAATGAGCTTTCCCTAAATCCCAAGTCTCCAATCTAGAAGAGTTCATTGAGGAAGGTTTGACAGAGTTTTCAAAAGTGAGGAATGAATTTGAATATTAGGAATAGGGTTTAGGATATTAGAAATTCATTAGTTAGCATAGAAAGTCCCAAAATACCGTTAGAATAAATCATATTTACGAAAACATCATTAATGAAAGGAGTTGAAAAATTGCACTTCACCACTTCAAGGGAGGGTATAAAGTCCATGTGGTACTACAAGGACCATGTACTTACCCATGATCTAATACTTAGAAAAATTGAGCACAACGAAAGTCCAAAATGGAAAACTCATACTTAGAAAAATTTGACGAAATTGACTTCACGGAAGGGCCACACGGGCCATGTGGTGTCACACAGTTTGTGACACTGCCCATGTCACTACCTTTAGACAAGAAATCTCCAATTATATGTTATAAGTAGGGTGTTTATGGGTAGTCTAGATCATGTTGATGATGGTTGCAAAGAAGGTGGCTGGAGAAGTTCACCAGTTGGCTAGATTGGGGGTTAGGTTGGATGAAGTTGATAATGGTGGTGTAATGGTTGTTGATGGTTCCAAATCTTTCTTGATTGAGGAGGTAAAGGCCAAAAAATAGTTTGACCATGCCTTACTAAAGTGAAAGGCCTTGGTGAGAGATGGTAAAGTGGAGGTTTTCTCCCAAGGGCGAGATGATGCCCTTAGGTACCAAGGAAGATTGTGTGTGCCAAATGTGGATGACTTTAGAGAGTTGATCTTGCAGGAGGTCCATAATTCATCCTATTCCATTCACACTAGTTATACAAATATGTAAGAGACTTGAGAGAGGTGTATTGGTTGGGTGGTATGAT
>JAOTQJ010150901.1:0-31917 GCA_025642045.1 Solanum sejunctum
AATTAATTTATCTCCCTAACTTTTCACAACTCCAATTCACAATCCCCATTTAATAGCTAGAATACTTAAGAAGTAATTACACAAGAATTAAAACTTACTTGTCCTCTTCCTCTTCTTCTTCTTCTCCTCTCTTCTTCTTCTGCTCTTCTTCTTCTTCTTCTTATGTTGCAAGAGTAAGAGGGTATATATAGACCTTAAAGTCTCCAAAATTGGACATAAGGGCTCCAATTTTATCTATAGTTCAATTAAGCCCCAAACGTTTCTATTTTTAATCCAATCGAGGACTTCCGACTCAAACTTAATTATGCATGCCAAATTCACTTGATACTCTAATCATGCACCGTAAATATATTTAAGTTTAAATTACACAATATCCACAACAATATTTTCCAATTGAATAATTATTCTTAATTTAAAAAAAAAAAGGGGTCTAACAAGAAGTCGCCAATCAGCTGTGATGTGGAGAGGACTGTTAACGAAGCATTTGTTGATGATCTCTAGTACCTGTCTCTATATTATAAAATAATTAGGCCCAAATGGACGTTAGTACGTGAAAGGTACAAGTATTTAAGATGGCAGAATGAAACTGATAAAGATAGAGTACAGTCATCTCAAAATACTCACTCAGAATGTCATAAGTCTAAAGGAATAATAAAGACTAGATAGTGACTAATCATAGAAAATGCAATATAATCCAACCAGTCTAATTAGTGTACTATCAAGATCTAATTGGGAGTTTCTCTTATCCGACAATAATTACTTATGAGCTAGTGATTGTACAACAATCCCATTGATGTTGCCATAGTTGTTCAATACTTGCGAGGGTAGAGAATAGATCGATCCATAATGGACCCAAGAAATCAAGTCCTTTATTGTTTTAGGGACCTATTAAGAGGAAACATCTGACTTAATGATTTCAATCCTCCACTATATTTGGCGACGTAGTTATTAAGTTCAAGAGGGACTTACTTTTACTCAATTGGATGCTGAATACTCCTCCCAAGACTCCATGCTCATAAGAATCTAAATCTCAAGCAAACCAATCATGAGTCTCCAGAGGACTCTTATCAATTCATCAGTCTATCACAATCAAGCCTTTCGTCCTATCAACCATCCAATATGTTTTCAATCATATCTTTCAGGAGGAGCTTAGACCAATCATTAAGGGGATATCAATTTGACCAATCATTTGAGCTCAATTGTGAAGACTCTCAGAAACATAAAGATTCTATCAACATCATTATCATGCTCAATCACAATCACATTCACAATCATACTGTCAAGGCTCTAGACACAATCTCTAGATTCATTCATGCAAATATTTTATAAAAAATATCTAGGGTTTATGAAATAACTTGTATAAAATATTTATTCAGTAAATCAAATTCATAATCATCATCAAGCACAGAAAAATATATAGAATATATATAATTTACAAGAAAACCTTCAAACAAACATTCATGAAAACTCAATACTTACACAATCTTTCTATTGCCATCAATAGGGAAACATTGAAGAACAATTCTATTCTTTACTTTAGCTTTACATACTTGGGATGAGATGGACAATCAATTAGCCAGAGTTGGCTTGAATCCCTTGAAGCCTACCCCTTTTTTTCCTCTTGTTTGGTCAAAGTCCTCACTTAGTTTTTAGCATAAGAGACTTAAGAATGGGTTTTGGGACCCTTTTTAGGCCAAAATTGACCTATATAAGTCGTGGGTTAAGTTTATAAGAAGTAGGAAAAATTCTGAAATTCCCCTCGAAAAATCTAAAAGTTTTGCACCTCGGTGAACCAAGTCTGGGTCCCGGACCTGCTCCCTCCAAGTAGAATTTTTTTTCAAAAATGTTTTGATCAATTTTTTAATCTCGTAGAAGGTAATAAAACCAAAATCAAGTACAAATCCATAAGAAGTCAGCAATGTGGACATGTCATGCACCATGTTGGAAATTGCACTTTGCCTCAAAAATATTATCTTTTGATCCAGTTGCTCTAAAATTCATCCAAGACCATTTTTTCACATAATTTTTCATGTTGATCGCGATTTTGACCTCGAATTTTTTGAAAAAGTTTGGGAAGACGCGTTATGCAAGTGTTATCTCATCTAGAGGTATTTTGATAATTTTACACGGTGTAACACTTCTAGTCCTCTTAATTACATACTAAAACAATGAGCACATTCCCAATACAACTTTGTATGTTTACTATAAATTATAGAATGCAAAATGGAGCTGAAAATAAAATCTTAGTAGGGATAAGGGTAAAAACTATAAAATTTCACATCTAGCAATCCCTATATTCAATTGTAGATGCAAATAATACAAAATTTGACAAGCACAAGGCAGCAAAATGAACCAGAATATTTATAGTGTTTGACCATTTCTATTTTAACTTAACCACATTTGTATACCAAAATCCTAAATGAAATAAATCAATAATTAGCCTAATTAGTATAGGCATAATATAAGATGAAAGATTAATAAATAAAAAATGAAAAAAAATAAATAGCTAATTTGAATCTTGTTATACACCTTTAATCAACAAGAATCGTCAAAACATGTTAGAACTTTCCATTGATGTGGTGTAACATCGTTGGAGGGTACCCTGGGCATAACTGGCACTCAGAGACTATTGCTAGTCCCCAAGCGAATCACCTGGGCTCATTACTTTCGTTTAATCAATTGATCAGCGGAATACATAAGAATCAACAACCACATAACAGTGGGCAATTTTATCTTGTCACATCTACCTCAGAAATAGGGGCCATGGGCCACAATACTAGTCGTCAACATCTATAGCATAAGATAGGATTATGAAAAACTCAATTTAGAAAGAAGAGAAAATAACCCAACATCAAACCATCATCTCTATGTCTATGAAGCCTCTAAGTCTACATTCTTGGATGGTACCATGAAAAGCCATTGCTACCACAAGCTTAAAGAGTATCTCAAAACATAAGAAAAAAGAGATAAGAAGTATCCTCCGAATGCAGGGGAGGACTCACCAAGTCTCTGAATCTAGAAGTCTCTGAACCTCAATGAATAGCCTGGTGAAGTCCCTTTTCTACTAAATCTGCATCATGAAATGATGTAGTGCCTAATGGGGTAAGTACGTGGAATGTACGGTCTATAAACGGGCTAAAAGTAAACAATATAGGTAGAATAACATGGAATGACATCAACTCATCAGGTAATTATCTCAGCTCAGGATAAGGAGTAGACAATATCATATCAACATCAATCAAGACTCATACCATTATATCAACATCATACTATCAAGATGAAACCTATCTGAGAGTTTCTCTAACCGACAACCATCACCTATAAGTCGGTGATGATACAACGAAGAAAAGTCATTGCCACATCCATCCAGTAACTTTTCGGTGTAGAGGATATGTCTATCAGTGGATACATGATTCTATCAAGTCCTCTTTTGGGACTAAGGAAACATCCGTTTTTCATAATCCAATCCTCTCCTACACTGACCACGTAATTAATGAGTGTGAGTGGGACTCACTCTTGCTTATTTTGGTGCTCAATACTCCTCCCAAGACTAGACATGCTCATAAACATCAAACATCAAGACTTCTCACCATTCAATCTCTTTTGGACCAAGAAATATCAACTTATCTCATAGTCATCAACTCAATGAATTAGGAACATTCTTTTAGGACTAAATTTAGCCTCTTTAAGACTTAGAGAGAATTCAACCTCTTTTAGACTCTAAGGGTATCAATAATCATCAATACACCCAATTCAGGACCAGAACCACAACAACAAGCACATATACATCATCAAGGCTCTAGACATTCATCCGTAAGTGCATTCTTGTAGTCTTCAACAAGGAAAATCATGTAGGGTTTATGTTATAATTAGCTAAATCATTTAAACAATTAATTCAAGTTGTAATGATCATCAATTCAAGAAAACATATATATTATAAGAATAATTTCCAATAAAATATCTAAGAATTTCACACATAAGACTCATCACATTCAACTATAAACTTATTACAATCAATGAGGCATATCGAAGAATAATCTCATTCTTTGGGTAACCTTACATACCTAGAATGAAGAATTACTTGGGCTTATTCAAGGAACTAGCCCCAAACCTAGGAATCTTGAAGCTTTCTCTTCTTTCTCTTTCAAAACCCTCGTTTAGAAGTTAAGAAAAATGGGTTTTGAAACCCTTAAACTGATACAAACTACCCTTAAACACGTATTTGGGACTTAGGATAGGTTGTTGAATGACCAAAAGGCCCTTCACATAAAAGGAAATAAAAATTTCACTTCCTAACAACATGTTTGTGTTGCATCTATGGCGCAGACATGTATTATTTCCCAAATTTTCGTTCTTTCTAGTTCACATCAAAAAAATGAAAAAGAAACAAGTGCACGTCCCTGGCATGTCGCGCCTAGTGCACGCATCAATATTATTTTTGAATTAATTACAATATATTATTTTTCTACCCGATTTCTCTAAAATCGGATCGAGATCATTTTCTACTCAATTTTTTGTGTTGATTGCAAATCCAATCTCGAACATTCCATTGGATCTTGGGAAGATGTGTTATGCATATTATTTTATTCTAGGTTTATTTTGGTAATTTCACGAGGTGTTACATTATCTCCCTCTTGGGATAATTTGTCCTTGAATGATAAGTAGAGGTGGGATTAAGGCACGAAGAGACTCAAGATTTATCTTAATACTTACTAGATAATCTCAAACTCTCAACTATTCATCAACTTCTATAAACTATACTCAAGACTCAAGAATAGAATAAGCACATCAATTCAAGAATGGGTGCTTCAATTAAGTTAAGGATAGGGACATTACCTTCAACATCATCATCTTTTGGCATGAATATGTGTGGGTATTTGATTCTCATAGCTTCCTCAGCTTCCCATGTAGTTTCATCAACAAATTAATTCCTCCATAGAACTTTGACAGAAACTATCTCTTTATTTCTCAACTTATGATGACGATCAAGGATTTGGACTAGAATCTCCTCATAGGATAGGCTATACTTCATTCCCCGTACTCTCAATAGGGATCACCAAAGTAGTATCTCCCATGCATTTTTTAAGCATCAAAATGTCGAATACTAGATAAATACTGTCTAACTCGGAAGGCAATTCTAACTTATAAGCGACCTTCCCAATCCTCCTCATAATTTGATTGGGCCCGATATAACATGGACTCAACTTCACTTTCTTACTGAACCTCATGATACCCTTCATAGGTGACACTTTCAAGTACACCCAATTATCCTCCTCAAATTCCAAGTGCCTTTTTCTCACATCAATGTAAGTCTTTTGGAGACTCTATGTGGTCTTCAACCTCTCTCTAATAACCTTGACTGGTGGACAAGATCGGGTCCAATCAACTCGGCTTCACCGACTTCAAACTACCCAATTGATGATCTATACCTCCTCCCATACAAACTTCAAAGGGGCCATTTGGATACTTGCATGATAACTACTATTGTAGGTAAAATCAATCAATGGCAAGTGGTCATCCCAATTCCTCTTAAAGTCGAGGACGCAAGCTCTTAACATATCCTTTAAAGTCTGAATGATGTGCTCTGCCTGTCCATCTGTTTGAGGGTGGAAAGTTATACTCAGATTCACTTTGGTACCCAATTCCTGCTGAAAAGATCTCCACTATTGAGAGGTAAATTAAGCTCTTCTATCCGAGATGATAGATAAAGGAACTCCATGCAACCTCACAATCTCACGTATAACTTAGCATACTCTTTTGCAGTTAATGGTCTTGACTACTAAGATATGAGTGGATTTGGTCATCTTATCCATTATTATCCATATCGAATCATGTTGCTTTCTGGATAGGGGCTAACCGGTAATGAAATCCATATTGATCATCTCCTATTTCCACTTTGGAATTTCAAAGATCTGAGCGAACACACATGACCTCTGATGTCAACCTTGACCTGTTGACAATTAGGGCACTTATAGACAAATTTAGTAATGACCTTCTTCATTTCATTTTACCAATATACTTCTTTCAAGTCGTGGTATATCTTGGTAGAGAAATGGTGAATAGAATATCGGGAGTTGTGAGCTTCTACCATGATTCTCTCTTGGATACCATCAACATAGAGGACACACAATCTACCATGCTATCTCAATACGTCATCTCCCCCTTTAGACAAAACCATCACTTTTTGCTTATGAACAGCTTCTTTCAGTTGAAACAAGATGCGGTCTTGGTCTTGCTTTTCCTTAACCTCTGACACTAAAGATGATGCAAACCCATTCTAAATGTTGACCCTGCCTTCATTATTCTCCCCATGTTGTACTACCAATCGGGTCAATTTGTCCACTTCCTAGCTAACTTGTTCTTCCCTTCCTCCATGTGGGTAGTGCTATCCACAGATAACCTGCTAAGAGCATCAGCAATAATGTTAGCCTTAATTGGGTGGTAAAGAATGCTCATGTCATAATCCTTGAGCAACTCTAACCATATCCTTTGCCGAAGCTTGAGCTCTTTCTGACTGAAGATATATTGCAATCTCTTGTGGTTAGTGAACATGTCCATATGCATTCCATATAAGTAGTGGCGTATGATCTTAAGTGCGAACACCACTGCTACCAACTAGAGAACATGAGTCGGATAGTTCTTCTCATGAATCTTAAGTTATTTGGAAGCATAGACTATCACATTCCCTCTCTGCATCAGCATACAACCCAGTCCAACTCTGGATGCATCATAATATACCACAAAGTCTTCCATACCATCAGGCAAAGTTAAAACTGACACTATATACAATGTAGTCTTCAACACCTAAAAATTGCTCTCACATTCATCGGACCACTGAAACTTGACCTTTATTAGTTAGCTTGGTCAATAGTACAAACAAAGAAGAAAATCCATTGAAAAATCTATGCTAGTAGCCTACCACCCCAAGAAACTCCAGATATTAGTAAGAAAGGTCGGTCTGGCCTAGTTCTTAACCACTTTAATCTTCAGGGCATTCACTTGAATACCATCGCCCGAGACAACATGACCTAGGAAGGACACTAACTTGAGCCAAAACTCACACTTTGAAAACTTTGCATACAATTCATGGTCTTTGAGAGTTTGTAAAACCACTCTAAGATTATTTGCATGCTCTTCTTCATCCTAAGAATATACCAGGATATCATCAATAAATACAATCTTGAACATGTCAAGATATAGTCTGAATATTTTGTTCATCAAGTCCATGAATTAGTCAACCCAAAGGACATGAGAAAGAACTCAAAATGGCCATACCTTGTCCTGAAAGTTATTTTTGGAATATCACATTCCATCACCTTCAACTGATGTTAACCCGATCTGAGGTCTATCTTGGAGCCAAAAGAGGCACCTTGAAGTTGGTCAAATATATCATCTATCCTGGCGAGAGGATACTTGTTCTTTATTGTGACCTTGTTCAGTTACCTATAGTCTATGCACATTTTGAGAGACCCATCTTTCTTACACTTGAATAGGATAGGAACACCCCAAGGATAAATACTAAGCCTTATGAAACCCTTCTCTAGCAAGTATTTCAATTGCTCTTTCAACTCTTTCAATTCATCAGGGGCTATCCTATAAGGTGAAATCGAGATAGGTTGGGTATCGGGGAGAACATCAATTCCAAAGTTAATCTCCCTATCAGGAGGGACTCTAGGTAGATCCTGAAAAAACACTTCAGGGAACTCATTTACAACTGGGACTGACTCAAGAATGGGGGACTAAACATCATCAGACTTAACCCACATGAGGTGTAGATTCACCCTTTAGAGATTAGCTTTATGGCTCTAAGATAAGAGATAAACTTTCCCTTGGGTGCAATAGAAGTCCCTTTCCATTCTAGGACAGGTTCATTTGGGAGTTGTAACTTAACAATATAAGTCCTACAGTCAATGGAGGCATAATAAGCATAAAGTCAATCCATGCCAATGATCACATCAAAGTCAATAATCTCCAACTCTATCAAGTCAGCCAAGGTATCTCTATCATAGATAGATACTACACAATCCCTATAAACCCTCTTAGTTAAGATAGACTCACCAGTAGGAGTGGAAACAGAAAAAAGGGCTCAAGCAGACACTCTAGAAGGATCTCAAATTAACTAGCCACACAGGGAGATACAAAAGACAGTGTGTCACCTAGGTCAAGCAATGTATAACAATCAAAAGAAGAGACTCGAAGCATACCCGTAAATATCTGGTGTTGCCTCCTGATCCGAATAATTACCCGTGGCATAAAGATAGTTTCTCCCACCTCTTGTACCCATAGTAATACCCCTCTAATGACTTCCAGCTAGGGGTGTTGCGGAGGACTATGCTTTATTGCTTCTTTCACCTTGTATTGTCTTCATGCACTCATACTAGAAGTGACCAGTCTGTCGATATGAGTAACAAACATCTTTGCCCATGCAACACTCACCCAAATGGAGTTTACCACACTTGTCACAAGGTGGATTCCCCTTCATACGTTGGGTCACACTAGCTCGAGATTGAGAATCCTGGGTCTTGAAATGCTTGTAACCATAAGACTTTTGATCATACCTATTTTGTTGGATAGGTGCGCTTGCCGTAGAGGGTGCATAATGAGAAGACCTCTTTTCAAAGTAGGATTTATCACCCTTATTATGTCTCAGCTGGCTAGGCTCATGCCTTACTGATTTTGCTTTCTTACTTATCTACTCTTCTCTATCTCTCTTTTTATCTTCCTTAGTTTTCTGGACATATACCATAATCCTTGCCCTCATGTCTTAGACCATCTCAGATGCATATTTGGACAACTTAATAAACTTGATACTGTAGTCCTTGATGGTCATTTCCTCTTCTTTTAAGTTCACGAACTCATCAACCTTTGCCTCTCTCAATTCTTATGGAAAGAAGTGGTCAAGGAAAGAAGCTTCAAACTCTTCCCACTCTGCAGGCTCAGCATCTTCACCTCTACTATCCTTCCATTAGTTGTAACAGCCATTTACAACATCTTTCAGTTGGTAGGAGGCAAGCTCAACTCCTTTAATCTCATTATCATGCATGACCCTCATGACCTTCCATATCTCATAGATGAAGTTCTGTAAGTCCTCCTCCACCTTTGACCCTATATACACTGGTAGATTCATCCATAAGAAGTCTCTGAGCCTAGCTGCAATAGTGGACTACTATGAGCTGGAACTAGGAGCATAAGGACCTCGACTATTGCTCTGAGAGGCCATTAGCTGAGTAAGCATGATAATACTACTAAAAAACTGCGAAAAAGCGACAGACAGAAAAGTGACGGATTGCATCACTCCAAAAAGCGATGGACTAAAGGACGCAGTTTGTTGCTTTTATAATAAAATTTGTTTTTTTAATATTTGATAATAAAAAGTGACGAACATCGTCTATATGTCCGTCGCATTTTTTGGCAGAATTTTTCGTCAATTTCTTTTTTTTGATAAATAATTATTTAATATCATAACAACGTCATCAATCATAATTTTTTTAATTTTTGAAAAATGCGATGGATAAGGCAACCTTGTTCGTTGCTTTTTTATTAGAATAATTATTTTTTTAAAAAAAAAATAGTGACGGACGATGTCGTTTTGTCCATCGCTTTTTTTGGTCAATAGTCAAAATATTTTAATGAAGGGCGACGGACCAAACGACACCGTCCATCGCCCCTAGGTGTCTATATAAAATAAAAACCCAACTTTCTCCTCATTTTTCCTCTCTCAAGCTTCATTTCTTCTCTCCAAAGCTCTAACCCTCCCTCCCCAGCCTCCGTCACGGGCCACCGGCGCCACCACCAACGTGATTTGCTCCTTCCCACAACCAAGGTAACTAATTTTTTCTCTTTTTGCTCCATTTTTAGTGTATGTATTATTTTGTTGTTTTAAGTTTTTGAATTTTATAAGTTCTTAGCTAACCCATCTCACTTTTACTAATGTTGAAGTTATGATATTACAAGTATTATTTTATGTATTGTATTGTGAATAAGTGAATAAAGTTAATTTTTTTTGTTTTTATGGGTATACTTTAAATTTGATTTTTTGAAATGAGTTTATGAATTGGGTTCTTTTGTGTAGAAATGGTATAGTTACAAAGTTATAATGGTATTATCATAGTTAATTTATATATGTTTTGTGAAGTAGTGAGTAAACAAAAATTTTAGGATTTTAGCTTGAATTTGGATTATTTTTGAATTAGATTGCAATTTAGGTATTTTTAGTTGGAATTGAATTGTTGTTGAAGTTAAATTAGAATGTTGGAATTGAATTGAAGTTAGAATGAAATTAGAATTATCGTTGAAGTTGGAATGTTGAAATTGAATTGAGTTGTTGTTACGTTGTTAAAGTTAGAATGACGTTAGAAATATTGTTGTTGAAGTTAGAATCTTGGAATTGAACTGAGTTGTTGAAGTTAGAATTAAGTTAGAATATTGTTATTGAAGTTACAATGTCGGAATTGAATTGAATTATTATTGAAGTTAGAATAAATTATTATTGAAGTTAGAATGTAGGAATTGAATTGAATTATTGTTGAAGTTAGAATAAAAAGTAGTTTTTAAGTAGAACTTAGATTTAATTTTGAACTTGAACTTTGGGATTTAGAACTTAGTGTAAATTTCAAGCTGTGAGTTTTGATTTGATATATTTAAAACTTGAATAGTAGTTGTACTTAAGTTGAACTTTAGTAGTATTCAACTTAAAGTTAGATTTAATTTGGGGAACTTGAATATTTTAATGAGATGTGAATTTTGAAGTTGAATGTAATATAAAGTTAGGATTTCTTAAGTTTGAATGAGATGTGAACTGAAAGTTAAGGATATTTTAAAGTTAAGGATTTCTTAAGTTTGAATTTAAAGTTAAAGGTAGGATTTCATAAGTTGAATGAGATTGAATTGAAAGTTAAGATTTTCTAAGTTTGAAATTTAGGATTATTTTACTTAAGTAGAACTTAGATTTAATTTCATTAGAACTTGAATTATATTATTTTAGAAATTGAACTTTATTTGTGAACTTTGAACTTGTATATAATGTAGAACTTGAATTTTAATTTAAGATTTGTTAAAATAATAGTTTTAGTAGTGTTTAACTTAAACTTAGATTAAAATTGGAACTTGAATTTTAAGTTGTGAACTTTAAAGTTGAATATAATATAAAAGTTAAACTTTAGGATTTTTTTTAAAAGTTGAACTTAGATTTAATTTTGAACTTGAACTTTAAGATTTTGGAACTTAGTTTCAATTTTGATTAGATATATTTAAAACTTGAACTATAGTAGTTGTACTTTAGTAATGTTTGACTTAAAGTTATAATTAATTTGAAAAACTTGAATATTTTAATGAGATGTGAACTTTGAAGTTGAATGTACTATAAAGTTCGGATTTCTTAAGTTTGAACTTTAGGATTTTTTACTTAAGTAGAACTTAGAATTGACTTCATTAGAATTTGAATTTATACTATTTTACAAGTTGAACTTTATTTGTGAACTTTGAACTTCTATATAATGTAAAATTTGAATTTTAATTTAGGATTTGTTAAGATGATGACTTTAGTAGTATTTAGCTTGAACTTAGATTAAAATTGGAACTTGAATTTTAAGTTGTGAACTTTAAAGTTCATTATAATATAAACATTGAACTTTAGGATTTTTTTAAAAAGTTGAACTTAGATTCAATTTTGAACTTGAACTTTGAGATTTTAGAACTTAGCTTGAACTTCAAGTTGTGAATTTTGATTAGATATAATTTAAAGTTTGAACTATAGGATTTGAACCTAAGTTGAACTTTACAAGTGTTTAACTTGAATTTAGAATTAATTTGGAATTAACTTCAATATATTAAGTTGTGAACTTTGAAGTTGAATATAATATAAAATTCGAAACAATTTAAAAAACATTGTAAATTATGAATTTCTATGTTCTTTATGTTTAATTGTATTTATTAGTATGTATTTTGAATATTTTAATTGTTGTTGATTGTGTTGTATTGGGTTGTTTTGGTATATATTATATTTAAATTTTAATGCAGGTGGACAGCAGAAACTGCAGGGTTCTGTTGTCAAAAAAATTGCAGAAAAGCGACGGACAGGGTAACCAAGTCCGTCCCTTTTTTTTTTTAAAAAAAAAACTTACTTTTTTTAAATATTTGCGATGCAGTCCATCGCAAAATATAAATAATTTAAAAAATAAATAAAGCGACGAACGTCTGTCACTTTTTTTTATTTTTTAATTTGCGACGCCGTCCATCGCTTTTTGGCGACACTGTCCGTCGCTTTTTTTAAAAGCGACGAGCAAAAAAGCGACGGAACTGACTGCTTCACTTTTTCGTCGCTTTTCACCAAAAAATCGACTTAGTCCGTCGCTTTTTTGCGTCGTTCTTTGGCAGTTTTTTAGTAGTGATTACAAGATTAGAGACATATTTAACAATTTATAAGATAATGAAAAAAAAGTAAAAAGACAAATTATTACAGCCTAAAAAGAAACTGAGCAACACTAGAAAGAAGCAAATGTGTCAACCTTTCTATAGGTGAAGGTGAAGGTGAAGATAAAAATGGAATAATCAGGCATTAGAATTTAGAGAATGCATGATTCACAGCTCAAAACAAGCAATGCAATATTTAACTTCTGCGTTTTAGGTTTTAGATGTATAGCCACACATTGCTATTCTATAGTGTGGATATTCCAGAATCGCAATCTCCCTAAAGATTCATTGCATTTGAACGTTGCAAAAAGATTGTCAAATAGAAAATATTGCATTTGAACGTTGCAAAAAGATTCATTGCATCAGAACTTTAAAAATGTTAAAATATCTATAACAGACCCAAAACTATGACGTTCATAAATCACAAGCATCAAATAAAAAAATCTACCATCAAATAACAAAGATAAATAACTCAAATAAAGCAGCAAAAGAACCAGCAAGCCAAGGAGAAAAAGCAGTGGATCAGATACAGAAAACAGCAGAAGATCAGATACAGAAAACAGCAGAAGATCAGATACAGAAAACAGCAGAAATATAGGCCCTGTTCTCTCAAAAGATACCGTGCAAGATATCCTAGAAGATTTCCAAACTTCACAGCTTCAGCTTGTATCTGCGTGGCTAACTCTCTTGTTGGCGAGAGTGCCAGAATAGTTGGGCCTAATTGCGGTTTACTGCGACGATATTTTAGATGAATAAATCCAGGAATCAAGTGACCCAGAGCTTTCCAGACCCAGTCTTTGCAATAGCTACTATATCTCGACCCTAAAGGGCAATAGACCAAGATTGAGCCTGAAATGGAGTAGGAGCAGAAAATCAATGGAACCGAAGTAACGCCATATGGAAATCTTCATATCATGATTTTTCAAAGGCAAAAGTTGGTCAAGAAGAAAAAGTTAAAATCATTTTTGTCATGCATGTAGGTGAGTTCCACATAAAGTCAGCATAAATGGCCTACAGATCCTGCCTTTACACCTCAAGATGAGATGACAAAAAAAGGTAAGAAGCTAACTGCCTTAAAGGATAAGTTAATATAATCTACAAATGTTGGCCCTATGTAACAGGTTGAAATATTTGAATGGATTCGACTCATTCATGATCAACAACCACTACTTAACTTTAATGTCATCAATCCGTGTCATTATCTTGTCAACCTTGATCATACAAGGCTAATAAAAATAACTTCAGATAATTTTACTAAGCACCAAAAGCTGCCTTTACACCTCATAACAGAATGATTTAAATGGCTACTGTTTTTTCCTTTGCCTTATTAAATCAAAGTTTATGAATTACTCATCTGTCAAAGGGGACAATCAATTGCGGATCATTTGTGTAGGAATATCAGCATTTCATAAACATGTCCGTTAACTGCCCATGAAATTCAGGCAACAGACCTTTGGCTTTCCTCACCTTAACAATATAAATAGTACCCTTTAGTTCTCCTCCTCAAAATCACCAAATACAAGGAAAAAAAAACCATAATATGGTGAAGCTGATGCATACTTTGATCATTCTCTTTCTTGTTTTAGCAAGAGGAGCAAAGGCCAAGCCTTCTTGTGAAATAGTTTCAAGAAGGCTAGCGCCTTGTCAGTCGTACATTCAAGGGAAATATCGTTCGATAAAGCCATCAGGCAGATGCTGCAGAGGACGGATAGATCTTAGTAACATGATGAAAAATGGCAAGGATGATTATGTAGTTGTTTGCAAGTGCATAAAGATGGCACTTTTACATACGGATTATGATCCCAAACGTTTCCAAACTGGTTCACAACAATGTAACACTTGGTTTACTCTGGCTCCTGTTGGCCATAACACTAACAATTCAGTCTACTGGAAGGGCCTAATCTTGTATGAAAAATGTGAATCTTTAATACAATGTTCTACTGACAAACACAAATTAAAAATTTATAGGGGGGATATCATGTTTTATTTTCGTCAATTTTATTGTCATGTTGAATGTACTCCTAAGTCCTATATGAATTAAATATTTATCAAACAGTGCAACTACATACATAACTTGTGTAGCAATGAAGATACACAAATCGAGTATTCCAACATCATCAACAAATTATACTACTTCACAAAATTAAACTTCGATGTAGAAAATGTGAATACTATGTCAAGGAAAACTGATAATTTCTAGAAGTCATCCCATCAGTCACAAATTTATCATCTCAGACTACTTGTAGCTCGTCTAATCCAAGCAATTGCTCTAATACGTGAATTTATTTACACAGAATTCCTTATACATGAATGACTTGACTCCTTGCCTTAGAATTTTTATAAGAGGGAAGGGAAAATCCAAGCCCAGATAGTAGTTAGGGATATTAAGAAAATGGTAAAATTAGTCAAAACAAAAAGCAGATGCCTCTGCTGCCTGCAATTGTTAAAAAAGAATAAATTAAAAAAAAAAACTTACTATCGTTTATCCAACTAATTAACACCAATTTGTTATCTTCAAGTAACTGAAACTTAATAAACTTTTATAATGCGGAATCAAGCTCAAGGAATTGTGTTTTCAGTGTGTTAATAAGTCTGAAATATGATTAGAGACTTAGAGCCCAGGTGTTTTCAGCGTTTTCAGCAAGTAATTGTGTTTTCAACAAGCAAGAGCTCATCAAAGTCGGCATCTATAACAACAAGACTTGCATATTATTTGCTTCCAACTTGACATTAAATGAATAGCAACAGTAGCAACTGTATTAAATAAGAAGCTCGACATCTTTCTGCTCGTTATGAGAAAGAGGGTAAAGAACATGAAGGTGAAGATACTATCTATCCCCTAGAGGACTACTCCATCCTCATTACATATCAAAGCTCATGTATAACTATAGAGACCTATAACCATTCAGCTTGAAACAATCACATATAGCAGGTGAGAGTTTTGGACAGAACTCATGCTCAAATGAAATACATAATAGGTTGTTGAAACCAAACAACTAAAGATGGAGGTTATGACATGTATTTATACTTCATCTTGGCTCATGTGACCTTCAAGTGGTATGTTAATAGTCTTAAACTTACACAAGGTCAAACAAATATATATAAGTCGAGCAGTCACCTTTCTAGATTGAATGTTAGTAATCCAAAATCAATGGCTAAACGACTAAAACTAGAACAAAATAAACCTAATTCAAAAGTAGAACAGAGTAAGCCTAATTCAAAAGTAGAACAAAATAAACCTAATTATACCGCAAAATACTTATTCAAATTTGACAATTTCAAAATTTTCATCCACAAAAAGTACACTCAAATTAACCTAATTCTACCTCCATGCATTTATATAAATAGCAAAAAAACAAGCTTACCAAGTGCATGCAACCAGTAATGTATTAACCCTTATATTGTTAGTAAAGGGTTAATTGGTAATTTTAACCATTTATAATTCTTATTAAAAGAATTAAAAAAAGGAGGGCCCAACCCCATTTATTTTTAGTTTCCACGCAGCAAACAAAACAAAAGGGGGAAACGACCAGTTATTTTTTTTTTTACGGAACTGTCGCAGCAGAAAAAAAGAAAAAAAACTTGAGCAGTTCTTTTTCTTCTTCTTTCGTTCTTTTCTCTTTGAAGAAAACACACAACTCACAAGGTGATTTGGGGAAAACTCATACACAGAATCAACTTGATCTTTGTACCACTATTTTGGGTAATAAAGTTCAGGTATTTTCTTGTTTATTATGTGCTCTTGTTTGTGGAAAATATATTTACTAGAATTTTCACCAATTGGGTTTTAACAATGAGATTATGAATACCTTTACTTTTAGTTTATAGTCTAACGTATTGAGTATTAGGGTTTAACGCTAAACTTGAAGACTAGGGATATTGAGACTTGAGTTTGGCCAACATAATTGATATCGATAATCAACATTTTTTTACATAGATTGAGGAAAATAGGGCCTGTTTTGGTGGGTGTTCTATGCGTGCAAAGTTGTCGAACTTGTCATTAATAAGGTAAGCGAGACTTTAAGCTTTAGTGCTTACTTTACAAACATGCTTTGAAAAAATATATTTTTCTCTGTCTGATGTATGTGTTGGGTCAAGCATGTGCTTGACAGAGTTGATGTTTCTTTGATAAACCCTAGATATGTTATTTTTGAGAAGAACATTGAAAATTTACATGCGATACATGGTGTGATGCTGAATACCCTTCTTTATTACTGTGATGTGGTTACTAGGGGTATACTTCGTTATCATAATATGTTAGGGGCATACCCATGCTGCCGTAATATGTTAGGTGCTTTTTAAACACTGCCGTAGTATATTTTAAGAGCATTGTACATGCTGCCATAGACTTGTCGGGGTGATGGGTTGATCTCCTTCATTGCCGTTTATGATAGCTTTTGAGTAGGGATTGAATTGAGACATGTTGTGACCCTTTTGAACATGTGTTTGAACTTACTGAGATTATTATGAAGTATATTCTTATGTATATTATTTATGTATATCTGTTGTGCAGACGTATTTTATAACTCTTATTCCAGGGGTATTAGAGAGGCAAGTCGAGGATCTTACTAGGTTATATTTATATATAGCTCACTCCTTACTTTCATGTCAATGTAGAAACTATTGCAGAGGGTGAGATTTGTGGCTAATGAGTTCATTTTCGCAAACTCTGTTGCTGAGGTGAGCCTTCACGTTGTTCGTGGAGGCTACTACTTCAGCTCTATCGAGTATAGTTTATGTTTTTTCTTCTTTTTGGGGTTTGTATGTCCAGTTAAATTCATATCACTCTATTAGATGCTCTATGATCTTATTGTGGGTTTTGGGTTAGAGATACTTTTGTTAAGTGACCTTTTCCTTTCATAAATTATACAAATTTTGGTTTGATAGTTATACTCTATTACTATGAGAATTGATGAGTTTTGGAGTTGCACATACTGTAATTTTAGTGTTTGGACAGTTGGGTATGTATGGATATTTGATTCTCTCAACAAATGGTGTGGGCGGGTGCCAGTCAGATCTAGGGGATATTTTGGAATGTGACAAAGTTGGTATCAGAGCCTAGGTTTTAAGTCCAAAGTTATGGAGTAGTGTTTGGTGGAGTCTTGTTCATAGGTATGTAGGCGCCCATACTTATGACCTTGAGGCTACTAAACATTTAGGATGTATTCTCTTTTTTCATTCCTTATTCGTGCGTTGAGTTGAATCAATGTTAACTTTTTAATATTTTTCGCAGATGGCTAAGAGACATGGCTCTTCCTCTGCTATTTGATTTAATGCAGCTGTTGGATGTGGTAAGGGACATGGTATTACCTCCAGTGGCATTCAAGGTTGGTCTCATCCTACTAGAGCTTGGACTAGGGCATCTGCTGCTCCTCAATCAGTGTTACAAATAAGGGACAGACCCGAGTTATTGCCCTAGAGCAAGTGTAGGAACAGGTTGTTCAGGATGTCCCATAGATAGTGCTAGCTGTTACACCTACTATTGCTTTACCATATATGTTGTGATGGGGTTGTTGAATGTGTTAAAGGCATTGGTGCCTAATTAGGGTGGAACCCCAACTCCCAGACTACTATCCAAACGCAGGAATAAGTCCAGTTGAATGGTGATATGACTCAGACACCACATTTGGCCTCTCAAAAAGCTAGTCATCCGATTGCAGCTGTAGGCCAGCCCAAAGATCTTAAGAATTTCATGGACCTTAAGCCACCAAAGTTTGATGCAACACCAGCTTTTATTGAGCCTCAGAAGTTCCTTGATCATTGTGAAAAAATACTTACTACATTGGGGTTGAAGGAGACTCAGGGTGTAGAATTTACCACTTTTATTTTCTCAGGATCTGCAGAGGCATGGTGGACTTATATTCAGAGAGATAGAGAAGCAGGGTCACTAACTATCACCTGGTCAGAGTTTTCGGCAATATTTAAGGACAGGTTTATTCCATTGAGCAAACAAGATGACATGAGACATCAATTCCATGATCTGCGCCAGGAAATTATAATAGTTATGGAGTATGAGGCCAAGTTCACTGAATTGTCCAAGTATGTCCCATTTTTTATTGCAGATCCAAGGGAGAAAATGAGGAGATTTGTGGATGGACTAGAGCACCATTACTTTAGTCTTGTGATACGAGATATGGGAAATGGTACATATGCAGATATGGTTGACACTGCTCTTCGTTGTGAGTCCTATTGGGAGATGGAGAAAACAGAGTGAGAAAAAAAGAAGGCATGTAATACAAGTGGATTTAGTGGTGCTCCATCTAGAGGCAAGAGTAGATTTCATCATGGATAGTCTTGGCCTACTCAGTCAAATTCAGTAGTGCAATCTTCTAAGAGTGGTTATCCAGCTAGACAGGGCCAATAACAGATACAGAAAAAGGGTGATAATTTCTTCCAATCTGGACAACATCCAAGGTATTCTAATTGCTGGAGGAATCACAGTGGTCGCTGCTTTAGTATTGGTGGTCCTTATTTTACATGTGGTGAAAGGGGACATATTGCTAAATTTTGTCCCAAGAGAGATTCAGGTACTGGTCAGGCTACTACACAGATGCAGAGAAATATGGCAGATACTCAGGCTCAGATTCAGATAGCTAGGGCTGCTCCACAAGGTGCTCGTGGACAGATTCGATAGGGTGCATAGGTCGCTTAGGGAGTAGGTGGACCACCAAGATTATTTTTCTATGGCTAGATATGATGTCGAGAGATCTAATGCTATAGGCATAGGTATTATTGTTATCAATTCTCATGAGGCATATTCTCTTATTGATCCTGGTTCTATTTATTCGTATGTATCCCTATATTTTGCTATATCTTTAGAACGATCAGTTGGGACTATTAATGTGCCATATATAGTTATGAGTCCAGTTAGGGAGACTTTATTAGTGGATAGAGTGTACAAAGATTGTGTTATATCTATGCAGGGTAAGGACATCACTATCTGACTTTGATATAATTATGGGCATAGATTGGTTAGCATCTTGTTATGTTTTAGTTGATTGTTATGCTAAGCTAGTACATTTTAATTTCCCTAGAGAACCATCTTTAGTATGGAAAGGTATGACACCTCTAACACAGGAAAAAATAATATCTTATGTAAAGGCACATCGAATGATTAATCATGGGTGCTTTGGTTTTATTGCTATTGTCCATGATACTCGAGGGGAGGATGTTACTATCAATAGTGTTCCATATGTGCCAGAATTTGTTGATGTGTTTCAAGAAAACTTACCTGGGTTACCTCCGATAAGAGAAATTGAGTTCAACATTGATTTAGTGCCAAGCACTCAATCTATCTCTATTCCTCCATATCATATGGCTCTAGCAAAGTTGAGAGAATTGAAGGTCCAACTCCAAGATCTACTTGATAAGGGGTTTATCAGGCCTAGCGCATCACCTTGGGGTGCCCCAGTGTTATTTGTGAAAAAGAAAGATGGCATGATGAGAATGTGCATCGACTATAGGTAGTTGAGTAACGCAATAATCAAGAATAAATATCCATTGCCTCATATTGATGATCTATTCGATCAGTTGCAAGGTGCTACCAACTTTTTAAAAATATATTTGAGATCAAGTTATCATCAACTGAGAATAAAGACCGAACATATCTCAAAGACAACCTTTCGAACCAGGTATGGGCACTTTGAATTTTTGGTGATGTCTTTTGGATTGAATAATGCGCCTACAACATTTATGGACCTCATGAACAGGATATTCAAGCCATACTTAGACCAGTTTGTGATAGTATTTATTGATGATATTCTGGTCTACTCTCGAGATGAAACTGAGCATGAACATCATTTGAGAGTTGTATTGTAGAAACTTAGAGAAAAAAAGCTTTATGCTAAGTTCTCAAAATGTGACTTTTGGTTAGGGACAGTTTTCTTTTTAGGACATGTGGTGTCATGAGATGGGATACAAGTCAATTCGAGAAAGGTAGAAGTTGTTTGGGATTGGCCACGACATAATAATCCTATAGAGATACGCAGTTTCTTAGGGCTAGCTAGATATTACTGATGATTTTTGGAGGCTTTCTCAAATATATCCACTCAATTGATACGTTTAACTCAAAAAGGTGTGATTTTTCAGTGGTCAGATGAATATGAAGAAAGCTTCCAGAAATTAAAGACTGCATTGACTACAACTCCTATTCTAACCTTACCTATAGTGGTGGGTGGTTTCACCATTTATTATGATGCGTCTAGAGTTGGATTGGGTGGTGTCTTAATGCAGAATGGTAAATTAGTGGCATATGCTTCTCGACAACTAAAGATTCATGAGAAGAATTATCCAACACATGACTTAAAGTTTCCTGCCATCATATTTGCTCTCAAGATATGGCGACACTATCTTTATGACGAGTTGTGTGAAGTCTATACTGATCACAAGAGTTTGCAATACATATTCAAGCAAAGGGATTTGAACCTGAGGCAATGATGATGGTTGGAGATACTTAAAGATTATGATCTTACTATTTTATATCATCCTCGAAAGGCGACTATGGTGGCAGATGCTTTGAGTAGAAAGTCTATGGCCATCTTGGCTTGGATTGCTATTGAAAATCGACCTATGGCTAGGGATATTTAGTCTTTAGCCAATCAGGGAGTTCGAATTGATCATATATTTCCTGGCAGGTTTCTCGCAAGTATGGTGTTGCAATCATCCTTAGTTGGAGAAGACAAGGCTTGCCAATATGGCGATCACCAACTTGCTAGATTACGAGATCGAGTGTAGAGTAAAGGCGTGAAGTCGTTCTCAATTAATGGCTAGGGCATTTTGCATTGACATAGTAGATTGTGCATTCCCATGGTGGGTGAGGTAAAGCATTTTATACTTGAAGAGGCTCATAGCTCACGATACTCTATTCATCCAGGTGCTTCGAAGATGTATCAAGACTTGCGTAGTTTGTACTGGTGGAAAGGTATGAAGTCTGATATTTTGAAGCATGTGACTAGTTGTTTGAATTGTCAACAGGTCAAATATGAACATCAAAAACCTAGTAGAGTAATGTAAAACTTGATTATCCCAGAGTGGAAGTGGAAAAGGATTACTATAGACTTTGTTATTGGGTTGCCAAATACTTTCAAGAAGCACAACTCAGTTTGGGTGATTGTGGACAGACTCACAAAAGTTCATACCAGTTCGGGTTACTTATACCGCAAAGCAGTTAGCAGACATTTACCTCCGATAGAGAGTTCGGCTTCATGGAGTGCCTATTTCAGTAATATTAGATCGAGATATACAGTTCACTGCTGAGTTTTGGAAGTCTTTCCAGAGGTCATTGGGATCACAAGTTGAGTTGAGTACAACTTTTCATCCCCAAACTGACGGACAGTCTAAGTGGGTTATTCAGATCTTGGAGGACATGCTTAAAGCTTGCTCAATTAATTTCGGTGCGCATTGGGAGGATCTTGGCAGAGTTTGCTTATAATAATAGTTACCAATCGAGTTTACAAATGGCACTTTATGAGGCTCTATATGGTCGCAAGTGTTGATCACCAATTAGATGGTTTGAACCTGGTAAAGCACAATTACTAGGTCCAAATTTGATTCAACAGGCCTGAGAGAAAGTTGCAGTGATATGAGAATGGCTTCGGATAGCACAAAGTAGAGAGAAATTTTATGCAGATAAGAAAGCCTGTGATGTAGAGTTCATGAAGGGCGAAAAAGTCTTTTTGAAAGTATCTCCTATGAAAGGAGTTATGAAATTTGGTCGAAAGGGTAAGCTGAGTCCTAGATATATTGGTCCTTATGAGATTTTAGATCGGATTGGACTAGAAGATGTGGAGCTAGATGAAAATTTAGCATGTGAGGAAAGTCCGATATCTATTCTGGATAGGCAAGTGAAGAAATTGAGGTCGGAGAAGATAGTTTCAGTGAAAGTGTTATGGAGCAATCATCCAACCGAAGAGGCTACTTGGGAGTCCAAGGAGGACATGTGAGAGAGATATCCTCACCTATTTGACACTTCATGTATGAGTCTAGACTCTTTCGAGGACAAAAGTTATTTTAAGTGGGGGAGAATGTAATAATCCTTATATTTTTAATGAAGGGTTAATTGGTAATTTTAACCATTTATAATTCTTATTAAAATAATTAAAAAAAGAGAGGGACCAACCCCTTTCCACATAGCAAACAAAACAAAAGGGGGAAACGACCAGTTCTTTCTTTTATAGAACTGTCACAGCAGAAAAGAAAAGGAAAAAAAAACTTGAGCAGTTTTTTTTTCTTCTTCTTTCTTTCTTTTCTCTTTGAAGAAAACATACAACTCACAAGGTAATTTTGGAGAACTCATACATAGAATCTACTTGATCTTTGTACTACTATTTTGGGTGATAAAGTGCAGTTATTTTCTTGTTTATTGTGTGCTCTTGTTAGTTGAAAACATATTTACTAGAATTTTCACCAATTGGGTTTTAACAACTAGATTAAGAATACCTTTACTTTTAATTTATAGTCTAAGGTATTGAGTATTAGGGTTTAACCCTAAACTTGAAGACTAGGGATATTGAGACTTGAGTTTGGCCAACATAATTGATATCGATAATCAATATTTTTTTCATAGATTGAGGAAAGTAGGGGCTATTTTGGTAGGTGTTCTACGCGTGCAAGGTTGTGAAACTTGTCATTAATAAGGTAAGTGAGACTTTAAGCTTTAATTCTTGCTTTTCAAACATGCTTTTAAAAAATATATTTTTCTCTATCTGGTGTAGGGGTGTGCAAAAACCGAACCGACCGATAAACCAAATCGATAAAAATATTATTGAGTTATTGTTATCAGGTTATTTAGGTTATCGAATTTTTAATGGTTTTGAAAAAAATTATTTGCTTATGGTTCGATATCGGTTTTTACTATTCGGTTATTAGATAAACCGCTAACCCAATAAGATTATAACAATTTACTATTTTATTGCATCATAAATATTAAGTATTAGTAATTTAATATTAATAAGACACTATGACAATACTTTACATATTTTAATCTTTATAGTATTTAAGTGATTAGTTATCCGCTTTAGTATTTTAGTTTGTAATTAACTAATTATAGTTTTTGCAATTTTGTAAACATAATCTTCGTACTCTATCCGCTTTTCATTAATACAAATTCTTATTATCATTCATATCTGGTAAATCAAAAATTGAACCGTTAAGGACTTAAAATCGATAAAAATTATTTTATTAATTTCTTATTTGTTTAGTATATTTAAAAATCGAAAATCGATAAATCGAAATAATAATGTACAAAACTGAACCAAACCGACCGATGCACACCCCTAGTATGATGTATGTGTTGGGACAAGCATGTGCTTGACAGAGTTGATGTTTCTTTGATAAACCCTAGATATGTTATTGTTGAGAAGAATATCAAAAATTTTCATGAGTTATATATGGTGTGATGCTGAATATCCTTCTTTATTAATATGATATGGTTACTAGGGGCATACTTAGCTGCCATAATATGTTAGGGGCATACCTATGCTGCCGTAATATGTTAGGGGATTTGTGCACGCTACCGTAGTAAATTTTAAGAGCATTGTACATGATGCCATGGACTTGTTGGGGTGATGGGTTGATCTCCTTCGCTGCCATTTGTGACAGGTTTTGAGTGGGGTTGAATTGAGACATGTTGTGACCCTTTTGAACATGTGTTTGAACTTACTGAGCTTATTATGAAGTATATTCTTATGTATATTATTTATGTATATCTGTTGTGCAGATGTATTTTATAACTCTTATTCCAGGGGTATTAGAGAGGCAAGTCGAGGATCTTACTGGGTTATATTTATATATAGCTCATTCCTTACTTGCATGTCAATGCAAACACTGTTGCAGAGGGTGAGACTTGTGGCTGACGAGTTTGTTTCCGTGGATTTTGTGCTGAGGTGAGCCTTCACATTGTTCGTGGAGCCTACTACTTCAGCTTTATCTAGTGTAGTTTATGTTTTTCTTCTTTTTAGGGGTTGTATGCCTGTAAGTTAAACTCATATCACTTTATTAGATGTTCTATGATCTTATTGTGGGATTTGGGCTAGAGATATTTTGTTAAGTGACCTTTTCCTTTCATAAATTGATATGTGATTTTGGTTTTCTAGTTGCTCTGTTCGCAGGAAATAGCCTCTCTACTTCTATGAGATAGTGGTAAGGTCTGCGTACATTCTACCCTCCCCCTACTTGTGGGATTCCACTGGGTATGTTATTGTTGGTTTTCTAGTTACTCTATTGTTATGAGTATTGAAGAGTTTTAGAGTTGCACATATATTCTTAGTGCTTGGATAGTTTGGGTGTGTATGAATATTTGGTTCTCTCGACAAATAATGTGGGCGGGTGCCAGTCACATCTGGGGGTATTTTGGGATGTAACAAGTAATTTGTACAAAATTTTGGATTGAAAGATTGAGATAAAGAAACCCAAAGACGTGAGAAAAGTGAAAAAAAATTACCTTAAATGTCTATTTCAAACTGAAATCTAGTGAGAAGGCTGAAGCTTACTTAGTTGTGATTAGTGAGGTAGCTCCAGTGGTGAAGAAAATTACAAAGTGTATTAGGAAAGTGTTTCAATAAGTAATGCATATTATAGGAAAGTGTTTCAATTGCAATTATTAGACATGTACAGTGGAGTATAATTAATAAATTTCAATTGCAATTAAAGTGCAGTATAAAAATATATACAATATAAAATTACAAAGTTGTATTTTATATATTAAAATAAAATAATAACTTGAATTTTCGGGTGTTTTAAACCCCCGCTAATTTTTTAGATTTTTCACTTCCCAAATGATGGGGGTTGTACACCCCCACAATTTAACTTTATTTTTCGACAGCTACTAAAACCCCTCTTATTTAATGTAATTTTGGGGTTGTAGCTAACACCAACTATTAAACCCCCACAATTTATTCCTTTTTTGTAGTGAGTGGAGTTTAGAGAGGGTAGTGTATGCAAACCTTACTCCTACCTCGTAGAGATATAGAGGTTGTTTCTAACAAACCGTCCGCTCAAATAAAGCAGAAATAGCAATGTGCTGCAAGAGAATCAAAATTTTCAGATTGTTGTTTATCACTATTGACCATATATGTAAAAAAAGACTTTTTTACCTGTTAATCTGCTAGCAATAGCAAAATCTTTCTCATGGATTGGCATGCACAATAGAACAGTACATAGTTCTTTCCTCATCAGCAAAACAAAGAACTGCTCGAATATATTTTTGTGTATCGATATCAGTGCACTAATTTCATTTCCCCTCACTTGGACAAGGGAGAAAGAACTTCACCTATTAAATTGAGTCCTTTCTTCCACTGGTTTCAACCGGCTGATAGAATTGTGAAATATGTAAAGCCCTTTAAGACAATGAGCAAAACAGCTGATCGTCACCTATAAACCAGATTCCAATCACCTGGAAGCCGCAGCATCAAGGTTGATAACCAGATCTGTTAACTGCAACCGCACCATCACAAATCTAGGTGCTTATTAAAGCAGAGCTCTTATAACACAATCATACAAAAGATATTATATTTCTCATTGGCTATGCTGTAAAAAAGAGGAGGTCGGAGTATCTCATTATCTTCTCTTTAGTAGTGAGACTAAACTTGTTGAGAGAGCGCCGAATGAGTTGTTAGAGTACTCTTTAATGAGAAATATGAGAAAACGTTCACACAGGAAATCGACATGGATATATTCGTTGAGTACATGTAATATCAACGCCAATTTTGGCCGTAAAACTATTCAACTGATTGTACGAACTTATCAAGATGCTGTTCTATTACTATTTAATGCTTCAGACAGACTCAACACAAATGTTTGTTCAACTGATCATTATGCAATTGATGCTTGTATTGTGCGCGTTGTGAAGAGTTCTCCCTCATCAACTAGTTTTGGAGTGTGCTGGGCAGTTGATCAGAATATTGAAGCCTGATATGGAAGCTATCAAACAGCAGATTGAAGCTCTTGTCATCTTAAAATACTTGGAAATAGACCAAGAAAATCTAAACCTTTACCACTACTCAGCCCAAGGCAACAGCTCGAGTACATCTGAAACAAAGAGATCTCAAATGAGTTAATAGTGTAGATCAAGAGAATAAAAATTTTCAACACATTCAATTCAATTCAATGGAGAACAGATCAAGAGAATCAAAATTTTCAAATTGCTTACCTGTTTCTCTGCTAGCAATCGCAAAATATTTCTCATGGCAATACATGCATGATAGCACACAATAGTACAGTACATAATTCTTTCCTCTTTAACTAAAGAAAGAACTGCTCGAATACATTTTGTGGATCGTTATTCGCTATCACTGCACTAGTTTCGTTTTCCCCGTCACTCGGACAAGTGATAAAGAGAACTCCACCAAGAACATAGATAACCTATTAAATCTAGTCCTTTATTCCCCTGGTGAAGCTGCGAAATATGTACATTGAACAAAAGAGTTGATTGTCACCTATAACGGGACTCCAATCACCTGCACCACACAACGTCAAGATCGATAATCAAATCTATGTTAACTGTAATCGCTCTATCATAAATCTAGGTTCTTTTTAAGAAAGCTATTAGAACACAATCATACAAAAGATATTATACTTCTCATTGACTATGGTATGACAAGAAGGGTAAAGATGCTTAAAAGCTTTAAATAAGGAAATAAAATCCAGCAAGTGTATTTTAATTGAATAATGAGACATCCATCTTTAACTGTACTTAATTAGTACTTTAACAAAAAGATGTTGGTGTTAAAACAATTATTCATGGTAATATTTCCTAAACTTAAGCATTAGGATCGAAGTGAGGTCGAGATGGATTGGTCATGTAAAGTGGAGATGCATAGATGCCCTGGTTATGAAGTATGAGAGATTAGTTGTTCTAGACTTAAGCACTAGGGTTGAGGTGATGAGGTTGGCCTAAGAAGTATTAGGGTTGAGGTGATTAGATAGGACATGATACAACTTCAGCTCACATCTCACCGAAGACATGATGACCCTTGACAGAAGGGTGTATGTCACACCCCGGGAGGGTTCCCTTGGCGTGGCCGATACTCCAAGACTATTGCTAGCCATCGAGTGAACTGCTTGGCCTCATTGTCACATCAACTCGACAACGGAAGAAGGAACTCATAAAAGGGCATAATAGGCAGGAAAGCGGAATAAATTAGGTAACTCCACTATATCGTAATCTCAAATAAAAGTATGTTTAGACATATCAATACTCAATGCTCATCTACTAAAGGTCTATGAAGCCTCTACTCAAAAAATCTAGATGGTGTAATGACAAGCCATGAGCACCCCGATTGAAAGTAAAGAAAAGAACTAAATCAACAGAAGATAAAAGGGATCCTCCGGAGAACAGGGAGGGCTCACCAACTCTAGAAGTGTATTGAATCCGGGCCTCAAGGATGCACGTTATGAGATCCTCTATCACCTGTATCTGAATCATAAAACGATACAGGCCCAAATGGATGTTAGTACATGAAATACACTAGTATATAAAATAGCTCAACACTAAGTCTCGACTCACTCGTCTCAACTCAATAACTCATGCTCGGCTCATCACATGCAAGTTTAGCGAAAGATATGCTTTTGAAAATATACTCGGTAAAAATAGATGCAGTTTAAAATATCATGCTCAAACAATGTTTCTCAGATTTTATCTTAACCAACATCCTCATCCCACCACCTTTAATTAGGTGATGCACAACGAAGGCGATGTCGTTGCCACACCCTCCCTTGAATTGCCACGGAAAATGGCGATCAACTATCTCTTGTATCCATAAAAAAAGTTCACTTGTGGGACAAGAGTCATCAGAATGAGCTATAACGACTATCCTACTCTGGCATTGTTGTTCTGTAGGTTTAAGTAGATGTATACTCACTCTCCATTAGGTACTCAATACTCCTCCCAAGACTAAAATATGCTTGCCTCATCAATCAACTCATCAATCAACTCAAAACTCGACCCCTTTGGGATATCTCATCTCAACTCTTCTCAATTACTCAATAATTCAATCAATCAATGCAACCAATCAACTCGACTCAGACTAAAATGGTTATTCAGACTCATTCGAATTGATCCATCATATAATGTAAGCTTGATAGTCATGTATGTAATATATATGGCTCATTGCAACATACTCCTCATACTCTATGCTCAAGTTACTCAACTCATAAACTCAACTCTGAAGTATGCATAAGAGTTCATAAAATCATGAAATTTAGGGTTCATGCTATCAAGTGTAAATTTTCATCTCAACTTCATCTGAAAGTTTATGCAATGCAACAAGTACCTCATATATTATAAGGAAATCTCAAAATAAATGCAAGAATGTAATACTTGAATCATACAATTCCTCAACTCTCAACTCCTCTCCAAATCTTGACTCAAGATGATGAAAGGGGCATGTGAAGAAAGGAGTTTTACACTTTGGTATGCTTTACATAACTGGGGATGAAGGGGACAATCAATCTTCAATGAATCCTTACACTTGCATTTGAAAACCCTAGCCCCTCTTTTCTCATCCAATGCTCTCAAGAATTCTCAGGTATGAAGAATGATAAAAAATGGATTAGGGTTTGGTCTTAAGGCTTTATTCAAGCCTAATACAACCAAGGGTTTAATGGAATAGGGATTGAAATAGACAAAAATGCCCCTCATGAAAACTGTCGCTGGGTTCTATAAGGCCTCATCTAGGATTTGTAGAGCACTCTATGATTCATAGATAGCCTCTCGTAAATGAAGGACCTAAAACTCTCAGTTTCTAGAAATTTGCATGAGACCTCGATCTACGAGTCGTAGATGAGCTTTCGTGAACAAGGGAATTCTAAATTGAACTTACAGAAATTTGTTATGAAATCCCTTTCTATGGGTCGTAAGGTATTATACGAGTCTTAAACACCTCTCGTAACTAAAGGGGATCCTGAAACTTGAGTTTTTGGAATTTACCACAAAACCTTCTCTACGAGTCGTAAACCTGATTACGAGTCGTAATGCCCCTCATAAACCTTCTTCTGTAGTCTTTCTCAATCATTTGCTTATCCACTTCTCCACAACCACTCCAGATCAGGTAGAAGAAAATTTGGGGGTGTTACATCGTAGAAGCCAAAGATCAGGATAAAAGGGTATCATGTATGAAGACATATTTTTCCCATTCTCAAAGTGCTAGTATTGTTCTTGTTGCTTTTCCCTATCTTTTGATTACTTACAATCTGTTAGTATTTAACCTAGTTATATTATTTTCTTTTTATTTCAGAATATTATTGCACATCTTTTATATTGAAAACAACCTCTCTCCTTCTTAAGCTAAGGATAAGGTCCGTAAACATTCTACCCTCCTCGGACCCTGCATGTGGGGTTATAGTGGGTTTGTTGTTGTTGTTGTTGCTAAAGGATATATAACCCACAATTATTATATTATGCCAACTAAATTCTCCCCAAGTTACTGGTGTCACTTTTTGCTTTCATTTAGCCTGTTTGGTCTGGTTATCTTATTTCAGCATTTACTACAGTGAGCATGCAAAAAATGTTGACAAAGGAAAATCATAGTTGAGTAATTTGCAAGAAGAATGAAGAAATAAGATGATTATAGAAAGAAATTAATTAATTATTTACCATAAATGATAAAGGTCTGTTATTTAAAGACAACATAAAATTCTTTGTCAATAACATAGTTAGATAAAAAAGTTAGTTCTTGGATGTCAGTGTCTTATCTCATTTTTTTTTTCCCAAACTTCAAGAGCGATGTTCTAACACAAGCGTGATGGGCCATCTTTGCAGCTTCTCTAAGCCTACTAAGAAACGTTCCAGGCATAATGTTTGGATAGCGCTCGATAGCGGCTCACGAGAAAAGAAAAGTCTTCCTTCCCCCATGATTTCTGCTAAAATGTCATAGTTATCTCCTGATGCACCCACAACAACGTTGGAGTAGGAACCAGAGCTGAACGGATCGCTACCCCATCTGGTAAATATAATTTGGATTTGCTTTGGGACGTTAATTCCTTGTGGTTCATATATACATGATAATAATGCCCAAAACACTTCACGATATTAGCTCCATGAACATAAGAAACATAAGTTTCACCTTTACTGTAATCGATGCATTTTCAAACATATATGCCTAAGTAGCACCAAAAAAATAAATGACAGATTGCTCACTTTTCTCAATATGTAACTCTAGTGTCTTCCCTGTTTTAAGAAGAGACAAAATGTTAAACACAGCAAGATCCTATTTGTGTAGCAACCTTTTCTTTTTTTTAAAAAAAAAAAAAGAATCTCAAGGTCATATTCCAGAGGTTCTCAATTCTCAAAAAAGTCAATATAGACATGCTTCAAACTAAAACTCAATGGATACAAATGGGCATGGCACTAATTCTTTCAACCGCTTAACTCTAGAACAAGTAACATGTATTTACTTCTCGAGCAACTCCATTCTTATTTTTCTGCTTGCGGATTTTATTATTCTTTACTTGCTACTTGGCCATCAAATAATATGCTACTCAAGAGAAACAAGAATAATATTTTGTTGTATTCAAAGAAAAGTTAATGTGGAACATGGAATTTACCTTTTAAAAATTTGAAGAACTTTTTCTCACTACATCGTTAGGGCCCATTATCTAAACTTGTGTGCAGCTTCTCCAGCAACTAGAGCTAACAATAAGGGGTCATCAACAACTTTTGCATAGTTATAAAACAGAAAGAATCCCCCCCGACAACTACAATCATTATTTACATGACCAAAAATATAATATTGGAGTCCCAGAACACATAAGGGAACAACAATGCAACTATATTCAACAATCTGAATCCCAACCTTTCTATTGTGTCCTGCTTCTATTGGGGCAACTTTGGAATGAACTTGATGGAACCATTCTTCAAAGCTCCAAGAGGAACTGTGCACAGTTCCATATCTCCCTCGAATGCTTGGTCCCAACTAGCAACCTTTACACTATCACTATCATAATGAATAGCATGCACAATTCTTTCAAAAACAACAAGCACATTTTCCACAAGGCATAAATTAATCTTCTATGCCCAATGGCAAGAAGCAATGATCCCCGCCCATATCATAGGTGTCATCTTGGTCCCAAAATGCTAAGAAAATCCTTAAAAGCAAACCTACAATTGGATATTTCAGATTTGCCAAATGCTAATTAAACAACCTCAACTCCTCATCATTCACCGCGACACTAAAACTCTTTTGCAAAGTCTCAAATGCTACTCCAAAATATCTTAAGATAATTCTAGCCCAAGCTTATTTTCCCTATCCAAAAGCCCGTTATTAGCAACCTCTATGTTTTTATCCAAATACTCATCTATAGGTTTTCCATCAGCATGATAGAGTGGGCATTGGTCTCTCACCTTGTGTAGTGTATATGATAACTATCATGCCAACAAACCAAACAGATTCCCTAGTGTACTTGTCAAAACAACCCCACCTAAATTAGTGTCACACCCCAAGTTGCCGTTAGGGCGGACTGGCACCCTTGCCGATAAGGCTCGGGAGAACCAATCTATATCTATTCGCTTGT
>JAOTQJ010150909.1:8559-31915 GCA_025642045.1 Solanum sejunctum
CTCAATCACCTTATAGAGGGGTGGCATTGTCACACCCAAAGTCCCATTAAAGAAGACTAGCACCCATTGCTTATAAGGCTCGAGAGAACCAACCTGTATCTATGTGATTTCTATACATATTATAAGGGATTTGTACATTCAACATGCTTTTGTGAAAGTCAACAGTAATAATAAGCCAAAAGGAAATGCATATGGCTAGGCCGTTGGGGCCACGATGCCTAAAGTACGAGACATGACCACATTTTAATTTAAATAGTCTATAAAGCCTCTAGGTAAAGAAAAGTATCTGATAAGGGTTGGTATAGGCCCCATCTTGACTAAATATACAATACAAAAATATAAGCTATAGACACACAAAGCTCTGAAGCAACCTAGAACTTGGTAACAGTAGCTGGATATCCTGTATTCCTACTGGGGAGATCTACTAACAACTATACCTGCAACATGAAATGCAGGTCCCCCATAAGAGGCGTCAGTAAAAGATAATATACAAAATATATATGGCATAAAATACTGCATATGAAGTAACAACTTAAATAAAACTATGCACTAGTGTAGAATTTAGGCATCGTGACCTTTATTGTATAATTTGTGCACATCATGTAATACAAATGATCAGCTGATTAGTGGTAAATTTATATTGGTATTGGCTTTGGCTAGGCTTTTCTTTTAACCTCTTGGGCTACCCCTCGTGATAGGATAGACCCTGGCTAGGTGATTCTTCCACCCCTCAGTTTACCACCCACCAATAGGCAACATACTTTGCTTTATTCTTCAGTTACCTTTGAGATGATTCATTTAGTGGTGGTAATATTGGAGCTGTAAGACTGTAGATATAATATATGACATGTAAATAATCACAAAAGACAATACGACAATGAAAGGAGTAGGTTACACAAATAATGAAACACATAGGAGGTAGAACAACACATGAACTTTATTTAGTAGAACAAACTCGTGTATCTTGATATCCAAGTATGTATACAGGTTTGCAAGTGACTATGTATTGGAGAATATAAACATGAGAAATAGTGGAGACATGATTGTTTGCTATGAGAAGTAGATAAGAGCCTCTATGTACCAAGGAAGAACCTAGGTGTCATGCCAAGTAATACAAATTTGAGTAGCCTTATATACCTCGTCATATGACCTCATTATTACCTCAAGATAACCTTCCCTTCCTCCAAATATTTATCTACAACATAGTAGGTGAAAAAACTAGCATTAGCATCCAATAGATGTGTCTTGGTAGCTCAATTTCATAAAAAATCAACATACGGGCAGCAAGCGGACAATTATAAACCCGAGAGTATTCTTTCAACCTTTCTGCCCCTAATCATATTTTTCTAGTACATATTCTCATATACGAATCATGTGTAGACTATTTTAGTGTCATAATAGTCTTATAACATCCCACAAAGTACAACATATAACAATTCTATGCAACCTACAATTAGGCAGCATAACGTTACATCCCTTTGTTATATTTTGACGTCGACAATTCCAAACTTGTTCCAACTTTAAACAAACTATTCCCACCCTATATAAACATAAAAACAGTCCTAAAAATGTTCAAAAAACAGTCCAAAAAATATTTGGAGGATGTGAGACCATAGTCCTCAACCAATAAGCCGACAAGTTTCTATTACAAGCACAACGACGATGACACACAAGAACTCACTTTCGCGGACTGTAAAAGTGGTACAATAGCTTAGTGACATAACTAAAAAACTATACCTTGTTAAAAACATGATCCTTACTTCATAATTCAGCCAACCAATAAGAAAAAGTCCCCTTGAATAACAAGAAAAGTTCACAACAATCCTTAGGCCACATGCTATCCAAATTTCCAGCACAAGCATAACTAGCATATATTTCCTTTTTGTCATGGGATAAGTATAAACAATACATGGATATTTCCACTTACCTTAGCCTTCAAGATTTAGGTTTCCTTCAAGAACCCTAGAGGGTTGTACTAGGTCTTATAAAACCCTTCTCCAATAAGTCTTTTAACTACTCTTTTAATTCACGCAATTTTGCCGGGGCAATTCCATATGGAGGGATGGAAATAGGTTGACTTCCTGGAAGTAAGTCAATACCAAAATCTACTTCTCTCTCTGGAGGTAATCCTGGAAGTTCTTCATGGAACAGATCAACAAATTCATTCACTATTGGAACTGATTGAAGAGTTGGAGATTCTACGTCCATATCCCTTACTCTAACTAAATGATATACATACACCTTAGATATCATTTTTCTTGCCTTAAAATAAGAGATAAATTTACTCTTTGGCACCGCAATATTACCTTCCCATTTTAGAACTGCCTCATCTGGAAAGTGAAAGTACACTCTCTTAGTTCGGCAATTCACTGTGGCATAGCAAGAAGCTAACCAGTTCATGCCTATTATAATATCGAATTCCACTATTTCTATCTCGATAAGGTCAGCTAATTTGTCACGGTCACAAATAGTTACTACGTAGTCATAATAAACACTTCTAGCCATAATAGATTCACTAGTTGGCGTGAACACTTTAAATGGTTTGTTTAATAATTTGGGTGTTCTCTTAAGCTTCCCGGCAACTAATGAAGTGATGTATAATAGTGTAGAACTAGGGTAAATTAATGTATATACATTATGTGAAAAGATGGACAATGTACCTGTGACCACATCGGGTGAAGCTTCTAAATTTTTCAGACTCTCCAGTGCATAAGTGCAATTCTGGATTCCAAAAAAGCTAGCTACCCCTCTTACACCTCTACCACGACCCGTAGGTGCTTATTTGCCCCTATCTATTGGAGGGACTAACAATGATGCTGCAATAACTTACCTAGTAGATTGTGGTCTATAACCCCTACATCTCCTCAGGCTATCTCTTTTCATATGCCTTGGCGTACCATACCAATAACAAGCATCTACCCCAAAATGACATATACTTGAATGACTTCTTCCACACTATTTACAAGGTTTCCTAGGAATCATTTGCTGGCCTCCAAATATACTATTTTCTGTGCACCTTGTCCGTAACCTCATTGACCAAACTTACTACTCCTAAACCCCTAAAGTTGTGGTGGAGCACTGGCTGCAGAGTAGGATGATGATGGCCTAGGAGGTCTGTTAGAAAACTGAGGCCTAAGCGCACCTTGGGGTGATGTAAACAGACCTGTAGATCTTGCCCTTTTGGCTTGCCCCCTTTCCAACTCTTGTGTCCTTCTTCTTGGCCTCTAATCATCTAATTTCTATGCAAAAGTGAAAGAGTGGAGACATGGTTGTTTGCTTTGTCGAAGTAGATAAGAGCCTCTACGTACCATAGAAGAACCTAAGTGTCATGCCAAGTAATACAAAATTGAGTAGCCTTATATACCTCATCGTATTACCTCGTTATTACCTTGAGATAAGCTTCCCTTTCCCCAAATATTTATCTACAACATAGTAGGTGATAAAACAAGCATTATCAGCTAATAGATGCATCTTCGCAGACCAATCTCATAAAAAAGCAACATACGGGCTGGAAGTAGACAATTATAAACTCGAGCATATTCTTCCAACCTTTTCACGCCTAATCATATTTTTCTAGTACACATTATTGTATACATATCATGTTCAGCCCATTTTAGTGCCATAACAGTCTTACAACAACCCAAAAAGCACAACACATAACAATTCTATGCAACCTACAATTAGGCGGCATAATGTTACATCCCTTCGTTATATTTTGATGTCAACAATTCCAAACTTGTTCCAATTTTAACAAAACTATTCCCACCATATACACACATAAGACCAGTCCTAAAATAGTTCAGAAATAGTCCAAAAAATAGGTAGAGGACGTGAGACCATAGTCCTCAATCAATCAGCTCACAAGTTCCTATTGTGAGCACAATTACTATATCACACAAGAACTCACTCTTGCGGACTGTAAAAGTGATACAGCAGCTTAGTTACATCACTAACAAACTATACCTTGTTAAAAACATGAGCCTTACTTCATAATTGATCCTACGAAGAAGAGAAAATCCCCTTGACCAAGGCCTCCAACTCTAGCAAGACGGGGTCAAGGTCTTGTTTTAACTTGACTTTCTCCATCAAAGAAGATTTCAAAACATCAATAACCACCACACCACCATTTTTACATTTATCTGACCTAACCCCCAACCTAGCCAATAGGTGAACCTCTCTAGCAACCTCCAAGTTGCCAACAATAGTAAGAGCTAAACTATCCACGGATACTCTAATTAGAGCATCGGCCATAACAATAGCTTTATCGGGATGATAATGTACACTCGTGTCATAATTATAAGGAGCTCTAATGACCTTCTTTGTCTCAAGTTAAGATCGTTTTATGTGAACACATATTGGAGACTTCTATGGTCAGTAAACACATCAACATGAACCCCATACAAATAGTGACGCAAAATTATCAAAGCAAATACCATAATCGCCAATTCAAGATCATGGGTGTGATAATTTCACTCATGCACCTTAAGTTGACTAGAGACAGATTCTATCCCCTTGCCATTTTGCATTAAAACACACCCTAAACCAATTTTTGAGGCATCACAATAAACCATAAACCCTTCTAACCATTTCGATAGAGAAAAGATAGGAGCGGTGACAAGCTTATCTTTTAGAGTTTGAAAACTCTTTTCATATTCATTGGTCTAAACAAAATTTGCCTTCTTTTGGGTTAACTTTGTCATGGGGGAAGCAATAGAAGAGAACCCATTGACAAACCTCTAGTAGTAATCCACCAAACACAAGAAACTCCTAATGTCTAACGGAGTTAAGGGTCTAGGCCAATTTCTTATCAGCTCCATCCTCTTAGGATCTACCTAAATGCCATTAGCAGATACCACATGCCCTATAAAAGCAACCTCTTTCAACCAAACTTCTCACTTTTAATATTTAGCAAACAACCTCTCATCCCTCAAGATTTTAATACCACCCTCAAGTGATTCACATGTTCTTCCTCACTCTAAAAATAAATCAATGTATCATTAATAAAGACCACCACAAACATATCAAGGTATGGTTCAAAGACCCCATTCATGAGATCCATAAATATAGCTGGTGCATTAGTCAATCCAAAAGACATTACCATAAATTTAAAGTGCCTATACCTAGTCCAAAAGGCCATCTTGAGAATATCATACTCCCTCACCTTCACTGGTGGTATCCAAACAAAAGATTTATCTTAAAAAAGTTAGTAGCCCCTTGTAGTTGATCAAAAAGATCATCAATCCTTAGTAGAGGACACTTGTTCTTTATTGTAACCTAAATCAGTTGCCTATAATCAATGCACATTCTAAGAGAAGCATCCTTTTTCTTTACAAACAACATGGTGCACCCTAAGGTTACTTGCTAGGCCTTATGAAACCCTTATCCAACAAATCCCTCAATTGATCCTTCAATTCTTTCGAGGCCATATGGTAAGGGGGAATGGAAATGGGTTGTCTATTAGGTAGGAGGTTTATACCAAAGTCTATTTTCCTTTTGAGAGGAACATTGGGAAGCTCATTGGGAAACATCAAGAAACTCATTGACCATCTAAACCGACTCAATAGGAAGGATTTTAGACTCAACATCCCTAACCATCATATGTTGATAAATGCAAGCCTTAGAAATCAACTTTGTGCTTTAAGACAAGAAATGAAGCTACCCTTGTCCACCACATTATGAATTTCCCACTCAAGGACGAGCTCATTAGGGAGTTGGAATTTAACCTTATGAGTTCTACAATAAATGGAAGTATAATATACATGAAACCAATCTATCCCAAGAATGATATCAAAATCCACGATATCTAATTCAACAAAATCTCAAGGAAAGACTTTATGCAATATGAACAAGGGATAATTTCTATAGACTCTTTTAGAAATAATGGACTAACTAATGGGGATAGACATTTCATATGCTTTATCTATTAATTCGGGACTCACATGAAGCATTTTGGAAACAAAAGGAGTAATGAAAGAAAGAGTGGCACATAAGTCTATCAATGCATATACATTATCATTAAAAATCTTTAACATACTGGTAACAACATTGGGCACCTCCACTCCTTACCTTTCTTGGAGAGTATAGAACCTATTTTGCCTTGAAGGACCCCCTTGTTGTCCTTCCTTTGCCCATTGACCCGCATTAGCACCTTGTCCTTGAGAATGACCATCTCTACCTTTTTTTGAGCGTGATGACAATCAATAACCTTGCTATCCATTTCACCACAACTAAATCAAGCATTAGAAATTTTCAAACACGAACCACTATGGTTTCTCCCACACTTTTGGCACTTAGGATGGGTCATCCCACCATTGACACCTTGGAATCTTGGGTTATCATTAGCAAATCTCTTGTTAGGACCATTGGAAGACCCTTAGCATTTGAAATTGTGTCCTTGAGAAAACCATCTACCCTTAGAACGTTAGAGACCACCTTCAAATCGAACCCTCTTTGACTCATCACTTATACTCTTTCTAAACTTCTTCCCCTCTAGTTGTTTGAAATATGTCATGATGCGTGACAAAATCCATAGCACTCACTAGCATGGCAGTATGAAACTTTTTATTAACCAAGTGAGACACTCCCAACACAAATTTGTTCATTCTAGTTCTAGGGTCGACAACGAAATTTGGAGCATATTTGTAAAGCTTGTTGACCTTGAAGTCATACTCCATCACACTCATGGAATCTTGGTTGAGGGTCATACACTCCATTATCTTAGCCTCTATTAGCTCAATAGGGAAGAACCGATTGAGGAAGACGGCTTTGAACTCCTCCAAAGGAATAACATCATAATTTCTTCTCTCCAATTTTGCTTAAGTATACCAAATTTTGGCCACACCATTGAGTTGGTAGGCTTCTAACACTGCTTTCACCTCTGAGTTGACCCCCATCATAGGTAGCACCTTATACACCTCATCGATGAACTCTTAGGGATCCTTTTTCACCTTGGACCTACGGAACTATGGTGGATTCATTCTTGTAAAATCCCTCACCCTTGATGATGGAATAGGAGCATGAGGTGATTAGGCCCCTTAGTTCATTTGGTTGGTCATAGCATAGGCCAACATTGTGATGGCATCTTTAAACTGTTCTTGGGCCAGCCTTCCATCTTGAGAATCTTGTGGGGCGTGAGGGACCAGTCGCTCCTCGAGAGAATGGGCTCTCCTTAGTCTTTACCTTGTTATCAATATGATCTAGAGGAAACATGAGCATTAGTTAGGAGAAGAACCTTATATTTGCACCTAAAGCATGATATAGACCATGAAAAAGTGAAACATTTCCTAAAACGCCTCATAGTCTCCCATTCATAGTTGTTGCATGCTTCAAAACCATGAATAAGACTCTAATCAATGGGGTGTGTTGGGATTTTTGAGGACCATAAATGACCTTTTCCTCTGATACCAAGCGTGTCACAACACAAGTGTAGGGCCAAGACGTGACATGGCAAATAGGGAACCCATGGGAACACCAAACAAGTCTTTCAGAACATCATTCACATTCATGGTCATAGAAGCAAAATAAGCATCAACAAGATATATTAAAATGGTAAAGTGGAACTAAGGGAAGTCTTTGATATTTATAAAAGCGTAAAAGTGTCAAGCTCATAACATAACATAACATATTATCCAACAACATCTTTAACTTTAAATGGAGTGGGGGCCAAGACACTTTTCGGGCTTACCATCATGATAATAAGTGTTCAACATAAAGAAGTCTCTACATAGCAAGAGTAACTTAGATATTTTCCTTGGAATTGAGGACTCACCAATGTTTTCTCTGAAATACTGAACCAGCCACGTGGAGGATGATGATCAAAAAGAGCTCTGGTATCTACATGGTAATATCATGTAGGCATAGAGTATGCATTAGTAAGTTTGAAAGTACTAAGTATGTCAGGTCCAATGCTACAAACACATGAGCCAATGTACTCAAAACACATAATCATAAGCAAGTGATATATAATTTCAATATCACATGCATGATAAATGCTTGTGATAAAACATGTTTGTAAATCATTCAACTTGTATAATATACCATAAATATATAGGAAGAGACCTCAACCAACATAGCTCAACTAGCTGCAAATTGGACTCTGAGGCCTGACACCTCCTCGATTTACGTGATAGGGCATGACACCGCCAGCATAGTGTGGTTTACTTGTCAAGGCAAACAAAACATGGATTACATTAACTAGATGGTTCCATTAGTATTGCAAGGTTAATAATCATAATCCTATGGTAGCATATAGTTGTGAGACTAAAGCTTTTATATAAGGACCCCTTGAGTCATGCCCCCATTTTATGCCTCAATCGGTGCTAAGTCAAATCCCAAAGAATACTTGAAATAATCATACATTAATCATAACATGAATAGCTTGTAAGAACATGACTTTACTAGCTCATAAACATACTTGACCTCTACTAGTGAGCCTAACTTGATGAAATGACCCCAAAAAAGTGCTCGAAAATATGCCCCAAAAGTGCTCGGAATTGTAATTTCTATATATCTCAATATTCGTTCGTGATATTGAACATCTAAGTTCATATTCTTATTTGGAACGCAAAATTGACTAGGAAATAGGTCTAACCCTGATTTTATAGTAAATAAATAGCAAGTTCAATTTTCTAAAAATCCCTTATCTAGTGTTTGTCCGTGATGGTACCACAAGGTGCATCTATCATAGACCAATGTAAAACTGCATCCACAATAGATCTGCATCATGGAGAAAATGTCGACCTGTGTATTTTGTTACCAATGATTTTATCTTGGTCCAAGGCTTTTGGGTCTTGGGCCTAAGCTCTCCCATGTGTGAAAATACCTATACATAGCCATATTTTGCCTTCATATCATACAAGGCATTCCCCAATGCACTCTCAAACACATAGACTATTATTTTTCTCAAAATTCAAGTGTCTAAATCCCTTCTAGATCTTAAGGAATTCATCCAAGCTTCAAGTCTCAATTTCTAATCTTCACCAAGAAATTCTCCAAAGCTAGGATATGCGAGTTTCAATCAATAGGTTCTTTCACCCATGGTGTCCAAGCTTTCTTTTTACCTACATTGCATGGTTATAAGTTTATTTACTTATGGGTCTTACTTAAGTTGATGTTGACTATGAATAATGTTGGGGATTCATAAACTTGTAATTGCTTGAGCATGTTTTGAGCTATGAATCTATAGACTATTGTTTGATTTGATGAAAGGTTTTGATGTATATTGCATGAGGGTATTAACAAGTATTGGTGTGTAGTTTAATATTTGATGCTCTTTCATTATTTCACTCTTGAATTTCATGATCTTACACGAGCCTTACACCACCAAGTGTTTGATAAAATGTTCGGTTTTGGATTGTTGAACTATTGATGATCCATTGAATAACCTATGACTTCGGTGACTATATGATGATGAAAGAAAGGTATTTATATAATGATTTCATGAAAAGTACGTATTGTGATAAAAGTTTACCAATTGCCTATTTCAGGGGGTAGTAGGCGCGAACTACCATGTTAAGAGGTATATACCTCAATCCCCTAGCTCGTGGGGTGGTATGCCTGTGCTACCACATTGAGGGTAATACACATTATTCATGTAGCTCAACGAGTTATAGGCCTATGCTAGTACATTGGGGGGTACATACCTCAATCACCTAGCTCGGGGAGTGGTACGCCTGTGCTTCCATATTGGGGGGTATATACCTCAATTACCTCATCAAGGAGGTAACAAGCCTTGGTTATGTGATGATGGTAACCTTATTCATATGTAATATGTTCTATAGAAACATGTTTTACTTCAAGTATCATTCGTTCAGGTCATATTGCTAATATGCTATCTTTTGCTTATGATATAGCATTTTGCCATGTGCCTATCTATTGTTGCATTGCATCCTATATACATACTACATTCAAACATAGTAACATATATTCTATGCATATATGATGTTACATTGTTGCGTCCGAAGTACCGATTGATCCTCCTCCTCCTCGTGGCTAGTACTTCTATTGAAAGCTAGTTGGTGAGTCCTCAACTCTGGGGATAATGACTTTGATATTATGATATGTATTGAGACTCTCTTTCCTTTTTTTTATACTTATGACTATGAGGGTGAGCCCGGTTGCTTGTCTTGGCCCCTGCTCTTTTCTATGTAGTAGAGGTATTGTTGGACAAGTTATACAATTATGTTATGAGCCTTGACTCTCTTTGTTTAATGATGTCTTATATTATTTTAGGCTTTCCCTTAGCCCCCTTTTCCCTTATTTTTACTCTTATTAATGTTGTTTAATGATTTTGAAACCAAGGATGTGCAATGATATGTAAAGAGACTTATTTGGAGTCTCTCGGGTTTGCCATTCACCATGTCACATCTAGGACCTAGGCTTGGGTCATGACAAGCTTGGTATCAGAGCCCAAGGTTTTTAATAGTCCTCAGCATCAAACACACCATGTTGGTTAGAATCTTGTTCTTGGTTGTGCTATGAACCACAACTATGAGCAAGAGGCTTTGAGGTGTTTTAAGAAATGTTTTCCTTCTTCATGTTCTAAGTCATGTTATAGAGTTAAAGGTTTCTCCCCTGCTAATGATTGTTCTTTGCTATGATAAATCAAGTCTAACACAAGAGGAAGAAAAGCCCATACTCCTGAGGAACAACCAGCTCATGGTAGCTCCGAGATGTTCTCACTTTGCTAGAAGAAGTTATGGGTAACCAAGCCAACCAAGGGGCCCAAGCCCCTTATGCTCCTATACTGGTAACTCACAAGAGGGATTTTATGAGGATGAACTCACCAGAGTTTTATGGTTCTAAGGTCAGTGAGGACTATCAACAGTTCACTAATAAAGTTTACAATGTTTTGGCTATCATGGGTGTACGGTCAAAAGAAAAAGGAGAGTTGGCAGCTTACAAACTCAATTTGGGGAGAACAAATATGGTATAGTCAATGGGAGAAGGAGCAGGGCAACAATAATATGGTGCTACGCGAGGAGTTTAAGGCACCTTTTCTTAATCAGTTCTTCTCTCTTGAGTTACGGAGGCCAAGATGATGGAGTTCATGAATTTGAGGCAAGGGGCAACGAATGTGAAGTAGTATACCCTCAAGTTCAACTAACTCTATAAATATTCTCCTCACTTGGTTGTGGACCTAAGGGTTAGAATGAACAAGTTCATGCTGGGTGTTGCCAATTTAGTGAATAAGGAGTGTCGAGCTACTATGTTGATTAATGACATGGACTTATCCTGACTGATGACCCATGCCGAACAATTGAAGGGGAAAAATTGAGGAAGAAAAGGGGTAATAAGGCCAAGAGGGCCCTTTTTTATGGTAGATTCCAAATTCCCAAAGGTGGTCGGTATCATCAAGGCCAAGGGTCTCTAATGCTACTAGAGGAAGGCCTACTACTGACGACTCAAGGGCCTAAGGTGATGGTAGTATGGGTCCTAATGCTATGTGCCCACAACATGGTAAGGGTTATAGTGGCCCATGCTTGAGGTATATCGGTGCTTGCTATGGTTGTGTGGAAATAGGGCATAAGATGATACATTGCCCACGTTATTGCAATAAGGGTAAGGATGTTTATCCACAAGGCCAGGGTGCTAATGCGATTCCTTTGGGGAGGGGTGGTCAACAAGGTGGTGCCCAAGGCACAATCAGTTCTATGCACTCCAAGGGAGGCAAGGGGTTGATGATATTCCCGACATTGTCACCAATATGTTAAAAATCTTTGATTTTGATATGTATACATTAATTGATATGGGTGCTACTCTTTCTTTTGTTACCCTCTTTATTGCCAAAAAGTTTCATATTAAATTCGAATTGTTCTGTGAGCCATATAAGGTATCTACTCCCGTTGGTGCATCTATTGTTACTAGTAGAGTCTATAAAAATTGCCACGTTTGTATTTTGCATAAATTATTTCCATGTGACATTGTTGAGTTGGACATGTTAGATTTTGACATTTTTCTTGGGATGGATTTCTTGCATGCACACTATACCTATATTCATTGTAGAACTCATATGGTCAAATTCCAATTGCCAAATGGACCCATTCTTGAGTGGGAGAGTCATGATGTAGTGTTCAAGAGTATATTCATTGCTTGCATTAAAGCCCATAAGCTGATCTCCAAGGGTGTCTTTAGCATCTTACGAGGGTTAGGGATATAAAGTCTAAGGCCCTTCCTATTGAGTCGAATTCTTATAGTAAATGTGTTCATAGATGTCTTCCCTAATGACCTTCCTATTGTTCCTCCCGAAAGGGGAAACAAATTTTGGTATAGACCTCATTGTCGATACTCAACCCATTTCTATTCCCCCTTACCATATGGCCCTAGTGGAGTTAAAGGAGTTGAAGGACCAATTGAGGGACTTGTTGGAGAAGGGTTCTATTAGGCCTAGCCAATAACCTTGGGGTGCACCAATTTTATTTGTGAGGAAGAAAGATGGGTCTCATAGAATGTGTATTGACTATCGATAACTTAATAGGGTCACCATAAAGAATAAGTATCCTCTTTCAAGTGATAGTGAGGAAGTGTGATATTCCTAATATGACCTTTCGAACTAGATATGGGCATTATGAATTTGTTGTGATGTGTTCTGGGTTAACCAATGCACCTGTTATCTTTATGGACCTTACGAATAGGGTCTTTAAACCTTACCTTGATTGATTTGTTGTGGTCTTCATTGATGATATTATGATCTATTCTCATAGTGAGGAGGACTAGATAGGTCATTTGAGGATAGTGTTACAAAGATTGAGGGAAGAGAAGTTATATACCAAGTATGAAAAATGTGATGTTGTTTAAAAGAGGATGCCTTTCTAGGTCATGTGGTATTAGGGGATGGTATTAAGGTGGATCTTAAAAAGATGAATATGATTAAAATTGGCCTAAACCATTGACCCCATCAGATATTAGGAGCTTCAAGGGCTTAGCGGGTTATTACTGGAGGTTTGTGAATGAGTTATCTTCTATTGCTTCTCCTATTACCAAATTAACCCAAAAGAGGGATAAGTTTGTGCGGACTGATGAGTGTGAAAAGAGTTTCCAAACATTAAAAGGTAAGCTTGTGTTCGCTCCTATATTATCATTATCAAAAGGTCTAGAAGGGTTTCTGGTATGTTGTGTTGCTTCAAGGGTTGGTTTGGGTTATGTGTTGATGCATAATGATAAGGTGATAGCCGATGCCTCTACAAAACTCAATGTACGTGAAAAGAATTATCATACTTATGATCTTGAATTAGCCACCGTGGTCATTGTTTTGAAAATTTGGCATCACTATTTGTATAGGGTGCATGTTGATGTGTTTACCGATCATAAGAGTCTCTAATATGTCTTCACTCAAAAGGATCTCAACTTGAGACAAAGAAGGTGGCTAGAACATCTTAAGTATTATGATATGAGTGCACATTATCATCTTAGTAAGGCAAATATGGGGGCCGATACTTTGAGTAGGATGTCCATGGGTAGCCTAGAACATATTGATGATGGTGACAAAGGGGTGGCTAGGGAGGTCCATCCATTTGCTAGATTGGGAGTTAGGTTGGAAGAGGTAGATGATGGGGGTGTTGTAGTAGTTGATGGCTCTAAATCTTCATTGGTTGAGGAGATGAAATCTAAGCAAGATCTTGACCCTACTTTGTTAGAATTGAAGGCATTGGTAAAAGATGGCAAGGTAGAGTTTCCTCCCAAAGGGGAGATGGTACCAAGGTAGGTTATGTGTACCTTGTGTTGATGACTTGAGGGTGAAGATTCTTAATAAGGCTCATGATTCTTCCTATTCTATTCACCCCGGTTCTACTAAGATATATAGATATTTAAGAGATATGTATTGGTGTGGAGGTATGAAGATGGACATTGTCAAGTTTGTATTCAGTTGTCATAGTTGCCAACAAGTCAAAGTTGAGCACTAAATGTCGGGTGGCCTAGCACAACACATAGAGATTCCTACTTTTAAGTGGGAAGAGATCAATATGGATTTTGTGATTGGGTTACCAAAGACTAGAAAGAGTTTTGATTTCATTTTTGTTGTGGTTAATAGGATGACAAAATCGGCTCACTTTCTACTAGTTAAGACCACATATCGGGCTGAACATTATGTTAGGTTCTACATTCATGACTTGGTGAGGTTGCATGGGTTCTTTTCTCCGTCATATCAGATAGTGGTGCTCAATTTACTTCACATTTTTGCAGGTCCTTTCAAAAGGGTCTTGGTACAAGAGATAAACTTAGTACGTCCTTTCACCCTCAAATAGATGGCCAAGCCGAAAGAAATATCCAAACACTTGAGGATATTCTTACGGCATGTGTACTGGAGTTTAAGGGTAGTTGGGATTATCATCTTCCATTGATTGAGTTTGCCTATAATAATATCTATAATTCTAGCATTGGCATGGCTCTTAGTGAGGCCCTCTATGGTAGGCATTGTATACCACCGGTTGGGCGGTTTGAAGTTTGAGAGGTGGTGTTTTTGGATCTAGATCAGGTTATAGAGGCTCTTGAGAAGGTTATAATGATTAGAGAAAGGTTGAATATGGCCAAAAGTCATCAAAGGTCCTATGCCGATATGAGGAGAAGTGATCTTGAATTCCAAGTTAGTGATTAGGTCTATTTGAAGGAGTCACCCATGAAAGGTGTGGTTCATTTTTGTAAGAAGGTCAAGTTAAGTCCAATATATATGGGCCCTTATAGTGTAATGAGGAGGATTGGTAATGTAGCTTATGAGTTGGAATTGCCTAGTGAGATGGATTTGGTTCAACCGGTCTTTCATGTATCCATGTTGAGGAAATATGTGGGAGATCCTAATGCTATTGTTCCTCTTGATATAGTGGGTGTTGTTAAAGAAACGTTTACTTATAAAGAGGTTCTAATTCAGATTTTAGATAGACAAGTGAAGAGGTTGAGAAACAAGGACGCAGGTTCCGTTAAGGTCTTTTGGAGGAATCACCAAGTAGAAAGTGCTATATGGGAGGCCAAATCGGGCATGCAAAAGCGATATTCTTATCTTTTCCACTCTACTCAAGTCTAAGGCATTAATATAAGTCCCCTGTATATTTTCAGATCTGAGTTTAAACCCATGACATTTGCATACATTCACATTTAAGTTGAGAAATTAATGATGATTTTACACTTATGATGAGATTTTTGAATGATGTTCAAGTGCATTGTTGCATCCTTATGTGGGATGAAATTATCACATTTATGTCTATCAGATACCTTTCTTTGACATTCTGGGACAAATGTTCCCAAGAGGGAGATATTGAAATGACCCCAAAAAGTGTCCAAAAATGTGCCTCAATAGTGCCCAAAATCATAATTTTCATATATCTTAATATTCGTGCATGATATCGAAAATCTGACTTTATATTCTTGTTCTAGTGGCAAAATTGAGAGTATGATGGGACTAACCCTGATTTTAGAGCAAATGAATTACAATTTCAATTTTCCAAAAATCTCTTATCTAGTGTCTGTATGTGATAGTGTTGGAACACGCCTCCATTGTGCACCATTATAAGATTTCCTCCACGATAGGTCTGCATCATGGACCATATATGGACTTGTGTATTTTGTACCTAGTGATTTTATCTCGATCCAAGGCTTTTAGGTCTTGGGCCTATGTTCTCCCATGCGTGAAAATACCTATACATAGCCATATTTGCCTTGATATCATACAAGGCATTCCCCAATATACTCTCAAACACTTATACTGATATTTCTCTCAAATTTCTAGCATCCAAATCTCTTCCAGATCTTAAAGAATTCATCCAAGCTTCAAGTCTCTATTTCTAATCTTCTCCAAGAAATTCTCCAAAGCTAAGATATGTGGGCTTCAACCATTGTGTTCTTTCACCCATGGTGCTCAATCTTCCTTTTTACCTAAATTTCATGATTATAAGTTGATTTACTTATGTGTCTTACTTATTGTGAAGTTAACTATGAACTATGTTGGGGTTTCATAAACTTGTTATTGTTTGAACATGTTTTGAACTATGAATCTATTGTTTATTATTTGATTTGATGAAGCTTTTTGATGTACATCGCATGACGGTATTACTAGTTCTTAGTGGGTGGTTTTACATTGGATTTTCTTGCATGATTTCACACTTGAATTGCATGATCTTTACTAGCCTTACACACCCACCAAGTGTTTGATAAAATATTTGATTTGGATTCTTGAACTATTGACGATCCATTACATGACCTATGACTTGAGTGACTCTATGAAGATAAAAGGAGGATATTTATATGATGAATTCATGAAAAGTATCTATTATGATGAAAGTTGACCAACTGCCTAGTTCGGAGGGTAGTAGGCCCGAATTACCATATTGAGGGCTATATACCTTAACACCTCGCTCGGGGGGGTGGTAGGACTGTGCTACCACATTGAGAGGTATATACCCCATTCACCTAGCTCAGGGGGATGTAGGTCCGTGCTATCGCATTGGGGGGTATATGCCTCAATAGTGTAGCTTAGGGAGTGGTAAGCCCCTTCTACCATATTTGGGGGTATATACCTCAATTGCCTTACGAAGTAGGTAGTAGGCCTAGGTTATGTAATGATGGTCACCTTCTTCACATGTAATATATTCTATATAAGCATGTTTTACTTCAAGTATCATTCATTCAAGTCATATTGCTAATATGTTATCCACTTGCTTATGATATTGCAGTTTGCCATGTGCCTATCTCTTTTTGCATTACATCCTACATACTTTGTAGATTCAAGTGTACTAACGCATACTATATAACTACATAATGTTGTCATGTAGGGACCAGAGCACCTATTGATCCTCCTCCTCCTCGTGGCTAGTACTTCTACCCAAAGCTAGCTGGTGTGTCCTCAATTCTGGGGACAATAACTTTGATCTTATGATATGTATTGAGACTCTCTTTCCTTTATTGTATACTTAAGACAATGAGGATGAGCCCGATTGCTTGTATTGGCCCCCGCTCTTATTTATGAAGTAGAGGTGTCTTTGGACATGTTATGCAATTATGGTATGAACCTTGACTCTCTTGGTTCAGTGGTGTCTTATGTTATGAAAGGCTTCCCCTTAGCCCCTTTTTCCCTTATTTCTACTCTTATTAATGTTGTTTAATGCTTTCACAACCAATGATGTGTAATGATATGTAAAGATGTTTGTTTGGATTACCCTCGGGTTCCCCATTTGCCATATCATGTCTAGGCCCTAGGCTTGGGTCGTGACACATGAACATGACAGTACATCATAATCATACGTGAACCCTTGCTGTAATATGAATGGCTCACAAGATGTAAAAATCTTGAAATAGGGCTTAAATTGATACTTGTAAAATCATAGTTACTTTTCATGAATTCAATATATACTTGAAAGCCTTTAATTATCATGAAGTCATATGACTTGTAAATCATATAAGAGATCATCAATAAGTTGAGAATTCTTGTCACGTTATTTTATAAAATACATGGTCGATTTATGATACTTGTTCAAAATCATATAATTCAAGAGTAAAACAAGATGAATAAACTAAATGCAGATAAACCCACTAATATGGCAATAAAACCCTCACTTAGGGTGTCTTGAAATCTATCATAAACGCTCATAATGGCTCATAGTTTCATAACTCAAATCATGAATAGTATTAATAGACAAAACTAATTTATGGAATAAACTTGAAATAGATATTCATGCATAATCAATCAATACTTAATAAAATTGCAACATAATTTATGTACATATTTCATAATAAAAGGTACCCATAGGTAATAACACTTGAAACTATGCAATTTCTATCAAAAGAAAAGTTGGGCTCCAATCGTTAAAGGACCCATGGATGAAGCCCCAAATACCTTAAACCTTGAATTCCTTGAAATGAACTTGAAGTGGACTTAGATCTTGAATGAGTCCTTGAGTTCCAAATTGAGTTTGGAATCCTTCGATTTGAATAAGAAAATTGACAGAGTCTTGGAGAGGTCTTAGTGAGGGTTTTTATGAGCTATAGAATTGAAAAAAAGGCTAAGTATGGGAGATTTCACATATAAGTGGGCATAGGGCCATGACCCTAATGCCCTTGGGTGAAATTAAAAAAACAAGGAAAATATTACACTGGTTCATGCCCCAGGCATGATGCGGACCATACGCGGAGTTCTAATTACCCTAGTCTATGACCCAGGCGCGTCCCGACCTGGGCGCAGACAAACATTAGATAAGGAAAAATAGCAAAAATTATTTTTTGCTATGGGTCTTGTAAAATCTGGGTTAAACCTATTTCTTAATCAATTTTGCCCCCTGATTTAATATGAATTCAAAGTTTTGAAATCACGCACAAATTTTGAGATATATAAAAATTACAATTATGGGCATTCTGAAGTACATGAGGGTGTTTCACCTAGTGGACATGGAAGCTGGTCAACTCAGGTTCAGATTGAATGACGAAGAAGTCGTCTTTGGTATTCGTCAGTCCATGAAGCATCTACATGAGCTTAAGAATGAAGTATAGGCAATTAGCGAAGTTTGAGTAATCAATTTGCCTAAGTCATGCCGCGACAATAAATCAGGCACTATAGGATACAACCCAAGGTTCTTCATGTAATACCATAGTTATAGGTTTATTTTTCCCTATTGGGATTCATAGGTAGTTGTTTTGTGTTGTTTTGATTGTAATTACTCGATATTAGGCTGGTTGCATATAGGATAATAGTGTATTGTATGAAGAGTATGCAGGTACAAGACTAAGTCAGCCAGTTTGGCTGAGAAGAGTACCAAGTTGAGTCTCTATGACTGGGTTTACGAGCCGTAAAACCCTTTACGACTCGTACCCATCTTGTAGAGATTTCCAGTAAGCTGGAAAAATATGCACTCCAGTCCATGAGCCAACATTAATATTTATAAATCAAACTACGAGTCATGAATAGGGCTCATGGACCCTAGGTAAGTCTTTTGAACATTTGCTAGTGTTGGGGTCTGTAGGACCAACACTACAAGCCATAAAACACTTTACGCCTCATAGATAGTTTAGTAAAACCCACCCTTGTAAACTAGGTTAGGATGTTCTACAAAACCATGATTTACAATCCATAAAATACTCTATGGACCATAATCAAGGTTTTGTAAACCCTGGCCCGATAAATTTTCAGTTGACCTGGTAAAGTATAAGTAGAGGGGTCAAATTATTTTGAGCACACATTTTAACAAAGATGACCAATACACTCATCATACCACCACCCCGCTCCTTGTGTTTTTTCGATCACTCCAGCTACCACCTTCCAAGTCTCCTTAGGACTTTTCCTTCTACTCACCTACTTCATCTTGTTGAATTTAATCTCAATTCTTGGTGCATTTTTGATTTAATATCAACCCCTAATTTATCTTGGTTGGTATGAATAATTTGGGAAATTTTATTATGGTATGGTGTATAGACACACAATCTATGCTTGATTGATTATTAATAAGGTTGCCTTTGTTCGATTATTAACTAAGTTCGAAATTAGGTACTTTGGATTTTTGTTAATTTCTTGATTAATTTTTGCACCTATTGAACCCATCACCTTGTTTTGGTGGAATGAATGTGTTTTGTGAATCGGTGGGTGAGGATGTAGGTGCATGATTTTGACTGAAATCAACCATAGGTGGTCGGAATCATGCATAATTATTTTCGATAGGGTGTGTTTGTCTAAAGAATGTTGGGGGTAATAGTTGTAGTGAGCCAATCATATTGGCATGTGTGTTCTTGCTTCGAGGCTAATAAATTATTTGTTGAAAAAGTCATTCAGGGTCCGTGTAATAGAGTTAGAAACTCAGGTGACTGAGTTTTTGGTTCACGACTGGCTCTTAAGGCCCTTGGAGCAATCAATGTGTCTTAATTGCCACTAGTGCAAAATTCATGAAGTTTGATGCTTCTTAGTATACATCAAATGAGACCTTCTAAGAAAAGATCGCGTTATGACTCGTACAAAGGCCTCGTAGATCCCTGCCTTAAATTGTTTAGTTATTGGAACTTTCTATCACTCAGTCTATGACTTATAAACCATTTTATGAGTCATATATGGTCTCATAGATTTTTCCAACAACTTAGATTGATTTAAACATGGGTTCATGAAAGACTTTTACGTGCTTAGTTTGTGCTATGGCCTGTAAAGGTCCTTTCGTAAAACCATTTTGCAACTGCAATAAGCTGATTTTTTCCTTCTAGTTCTAATGGAATCTTACCCAGAGATGTCATCCCCCGATTAGGCAACAATAGTAATTTAAAAGTCAGAAATTTACTCAGCCCAAATTTGACCAAAATTGTACACCCTTGTTCAGTTACTTTCAACAATCTCTTATCTTCTATTAGCATTAGCTAGCACAACGAGAGACGAAATTAGAAAGCTCGTAATCGTATATAAGAGAACTCTTTTCGGAGTGGTGCTATTCCATTGTTAATTCTTAGAACTATAATAATTTGAAATATAGTCATTAAATCCCCCAAACCAACATAGTGAAAGTCATTCGACCATAAGGGAACAAAGAAAAAGGTGCGTGGGTTCCAGAGAGGATTGCGCCAACCAAAGCTTTGACTCTGAGAGTGAGAGTTCAAAGTTGTCGGTAGTGCTTGGTGGAGAAGAAGCCAACAAAAGTACGCTCGCTTGCTATCTTGTTCTCTGTTGCGAATTGGGATCGTCATAGGGGCAAACCATGGTTTGTTAATATCTATGTTTCAGATACTATAGTCCCAAATGTCAAATGCATAGAAACATGGCTATGAGGAGTAGGCTTGGGAATGAGACTTCAGATGATGATCAAACCACTCAACTTAGTGGTTCACTAGAGTCCTAGATGTCTAACTGGATCCAGAGGCACTTTTACCATGGACCAGAGCAGCAGCCAGAGCTGGGCATACTCAAGATCTTGTTACTCGTTCTTCTATGTCTGAGGAGCGATATAACCACAGGAGCCGGCTATCACAGATGACTCTATTCAAAGAGGAGTCCAGCTCTAAGGATAGAGTAGATGCAGAGTCTTCCATCTTATCATTATCATTATCAGCACTAGACGCTTTCACTAACCAATGGTGTATGGAGGAGATCTACAGAGAGGGAATACAGCCAAATGATAGGGACAATCTAATCCGCTCCATCTAAGTGGAGCCCAGGGTTATATATCAGATAGATTTGGATGTATCCCTCATCTCCATGATACAATTATTCAATATGGGCTCGACTGGCTCACACATTCCCTTGGACGATACTCTCCGACCATGGTGAGAGAGTTTATACCTCTTATACAGACACAATCTAGCTTTCTCTTATCAAGGGGAAGTGTTGACACCCAATTTTTACCCTTCACGGTGTCAAATTAGTTATCGAGTCTTATTTTTGTTTGAATAATTTTTATACCATTATTTTAAAAAAAGAAAAGAAAATTAAAGTCGGGCGCGTGTGGTACACGCGCCCCTAATCCCATTTACCATCATCATCCTTCTTTCCCTCTTCATTTAAAACGAAAAATCAAGTAAAAACCTAAAACCTAAACCAGCGCCGCCACCCTCACTTCTCCTCCATTTTTTCCTTGTTCCATGAATCTGCACCCCCTCCCGATAATCCCCAATATTTTTCCGACAAACCCGCTCCTCCACGATCCATTGTCGATCATGCGTACCCCTTTTTTTCAAATTCAAATTGATCAATTTCAAACCTTAATCAATGGCTATATAATCTCTCCTCCTTTTTCGTTGAAAGGTGGCGGTAGTTGTCTTTAAGAAACCAAGGAAAATCTTGGGTCGACAAATCAAAAATCTGAAAAGCCTCTGAAAGTTCCATAGCCATCATTATTCTCAAAATGAATTTGAGATAAGCTTCATTGTGGCATCAAAGTTCGCTGTTAAGCTTATCGTCGTCCCCAGTTCGCTGCCCTCAAAAAAGTAATACACTAATCTGATTTTCATGTCGAGTTTTCATATAAATGTGAATGTTGTAACTGTGTCAAGGTTTTCATATATTGTGTTTGATTAGGAGAAAATCTTGAGTTTATTTTGATCAAAGATACTTTGTTGTCATGCGTAGATGTTATGGTTTATTGTTAACTGTTCGCTGTTGAGCGTCATTAAATCGCTCTTAGTTTCGACCATGTCTTGAGAATCTGCATTACTTATTGATTTCATAAGAATGATAATTAGTCAATTTCGAGCTATTATTTTTCATATAAAGAAGGATTAAAATGACTTCTTTCTCATGTTTTTGTATTTCAATTGTTGAGCCTAGTATTTGTGTTGATTGAAACTGTTGCTGGGACTGTTTTGTGACTACTCATTTCTTTGATATCGACATTTGTTAGTTCAATTTTGGATTGTAAAATACTATACGCCACTACATAGCAGTTGAAGGCATTGTTGTTATCGTTCTCGTGCTGCTATAATCATTACTAAAATACTGACGCTGAGACTGCCTATTAGTTAAATCGCTAAGAGAGTGCTATAACAATGTTAAGTTTAGAGTGTTTCAGTTTCATCTTTGTTCCAGTGTCGTGTTGAAATGAGTTTATCTTGTCTGATCACGTGGCTTTGGCTTGGCTATTCTAATTTTGAAGTTTAAAAGATAGTCATTTTACATCTTATACAGTTGAATTAAGGCAATAGATAAAATTCGAATGTTGTGGGTCTATGTAATCAACTTGCAGTTTTTTTCTGTTCTATAACAATGAAGCTGTAACTTGTTTCTAATTACAAGCAACTGCAACTATGATGTTATAATCGCGATACTACCGCTGCTGTGATGTTGCTATAAGTTGATTGAGCATGAATTTCATTTAGCATGATTGCATACATCATGTGTTTGCCTAAAGTATGATCTTGGCCTCTATGACTCTATTTTCTAAAAAATAGTAAAAAAGAGGGAATGAGCTTGTTTGAGTATCTTGTTGTGATGCTACTGAAATGATTTTCAGATGATATAAGTTGCTGTGATGCTAAATGAAGTTTGTTTCTATTGATAATTGTATAAGCTGCTGGATAAGTATAGGTTACCGTAAGTTGTATAATCGCTTTTGAAGTTTGTATATGTATAGTCATAAACTGCTTTAATGTTCAAGTTTCAACCTATTGGATGACAGTTTTGGTTCTTTAGAGGGCTATCTGTTTGTCTCTTATTGAACGTTAATGAGGTTGTTTCCCTTTATCTGCTTAATCTTGCCTAAATGTGTAGTTATTTGGTCATAAATGACAACACATGCCTCTAGTACGTTGAAATTGCTGAAAACTGTTAGAACTTGTCGCCTGCTATTTTCCCTATTTTATGAAATTGCAAATTCTATTGATTTTTTTTCTTTTGTTGTAGCCTTTCCCGTTTCCAGCTCCTCTAAAGCCACATAAATTGGTTAACTCATGTTATAGCTATTGGTTTGTTCCT